>CALNHX010003175.1:0-156653 GCA_940337035.1 Agriotes lineatus | reverse complement strand
TCGAAGAGACGGGGTTTGCATTATACATTTATTAATCGCGCACACTTCGATTTCAGTAAGAGTAACCGACCAGAAGCCGTAAAATATGAGTTAACACAAATCAACACATAAATTGATGTGAGGCATAAATGTTTCCGTGTTATTCAATTATAGCTAACGAACTCTCTGTGTAAGCATTGATAACATAAGGACGTATTGTCTTCTTATTGACTGCATATAAAACCATACATTTCAGAGCACCGCGAAGCATACTGTAAAGTAAGTCTTGTTGTAAGATATAAATATGCCCTAGTTCTTTTCTTGTCAATTAAAATTATTAGTGTAATGTAAACCATAATAAATATAACCGTTTCCTAATTCAAGCTTTTGATTCAAAAACGTCTAATTACAACTCCCTTTTTTTAAACTTTAACGCACTAGTTTATTACGCTTAACAAGCCATTCGAATTCACAACAGTTATGTAATTATTTAATATTTTTAAAGCCCTACAGTTAAAAACGAGAATGTAAACAGGGAGATCCCAAAGGAGCGCTCCTGCTCGCAGTTTTCTGTGTCATCTTTATCGTACACGTAAAGTTAGCTCCCATCGGACACTTCACACGTTTTAATTCCTTAGATGTATAAAAAGTCGATTTCTTTTAATAATGGAGTTACAAGGAACTTTTGCTCGAAAATGAAAGTTGTATCGTGTATAAGTTCTAGTTGAAGGTGAAAGGATTATTATTATCTATTACAAATAAACTTTATCAGAAGAATTTAGATGATGGGAAAATTCATGAATAAAAAATAAGTTTCTCAAACTGTTACCGACATTATACCAGTAGTACCAGAACCAATGCAAGTTCCCATTTTCAAACTACCCTTCATGTCTTTATCATTATATAACAAAGGGAATCTATAAAAAAAGTTATAGTTTAATTTTGTATGTATGTATGTATGTATGTATTATCTGTAACCTCATTTACCTTGCGGTGTCGAGGCTGGTGCTTTATGCGCTGGCATCTGGCGGTACAATGATCAACTTGCCCCGGATTCGGGATACAGAGTTGGATCGCGCCTTTTGTGCTTGCGCATCAACCATTGTATGAGGTGTGTGTCTTGGTGAGGTGTTGACCTTGTTACTCTATCTCTTAGGTCTGTGGTTCTGAATAGAGCACAGTTAATTTGGTGCCCAACTGTGAATGGTCTCACCGAGCCCGATTCCAATCGCCAAGGCGGAAAAATTCCGACCCCCGCGGGATTCGAACCGAGAACTTGCTTAATGCAGGTCTGGCGCTTACCCAACAGCGCCACGCGTTTTCTATTATAGCTTAATTTTAATGATTTCAATTGTTATTTATTACAGTGCTCTGATATCAAACTGTTTTCAGGTGTTAATTTAACCATTATCACTCTTAGAACAAGTACTTTATTTCTATGATGTAATTAGTTTCGCCTAAATTTCATTTTGAAATCTGTACTGCTCAAAATGAATTAGGGAGCAGTTTTATATTTTCTATTACTTTATACAGGATACACAGATCTGAATGAAACTTTTAGTGATTATCTATGGACTTACACAGTATTTACTAAATACGGAAAATTAATTCAAAAACAAGTAACAAGGTTCTTAAGTTAACATTAACAGAAAACGTACAAAATTAAAGACAAAATTATTTCTGGCATTAAATCTGGTAACGGGTATAACCTCCCCTCGCAAGTAAGACACCTCGACACCTGTTACCCATACTGTTGATGAGAGTTTGAAATCATTCTTGTGGTATTTGCTCCTATTCTTGCACAAGACGATTTCTGATATCATTTAAGTTTTGAGGAGGTTCTTCTGCTCGAATCCGCCGTTCTAGTTCGTCCCAAGTATGCTCTATTGGGTTCAGGTCAGGACTGTAAGCCGGCCAGTCCATAGTGTGAATATTATGGGCATTCAGGTACTCTTGAACAATTCTTGCAGAATGAGGGCGGGCGTTATCCTGTTGATAAATGAACCCTTGACCATGATTTTGAGCATACGGTCGAACGTGAGGTGAAAGAATGTCATCGATATAGCGTTGAGCTGTTAGAGAGCCCCCTTCTACAATGACAATCTCAGTGCGGCCGTTCAAAGATATTCCACCCCATACCATAATAGAGCGTCCTCCACAATGCAGGGTTTCTTACACCATATTGTCTGCGAATCTCTCACCTTGCCTTCTGTAGACTCTTACACGACCATCACAGTTACTCAAACGATACCGTGACTCGTCTGAGAATAAAACATTTGCCCATTCTTCCGCGCCCCAATTTTCATGCTCTCTTGCGAAATTATTCCGGTATCTACGATGTTGACGATTAAGACGAGGTACTTGGGCAGTCTTCCTGGATATTATTCCATTTTCCCTCAAGCGCTTTCTAATCGTTTGAGTAGACACTCTACGCCGAATCTGCCTAAACAGTAAGTCTGAGTGGTCTCTAGCAGTCAGACGTGGATTTCGAATTGCATTGCGAACCAAAATCCTGACCTCTTTGTCATTGATTTTGCGTACACGGGGTCCATACGACCTTCTTTTAACATCTGCAGTTTGAAGAAAGCGCGTCCAAGTTCTGGAAACCACAGATTGACTCACATTTAGCTCTTCAGCAACTTGGCGTTGAGTAAATTCACTTCTTATTCTTACAATCACAGTAGACGATTCGACTGTAGTCAAGTGTCTTCTAAAGGCTCTCCCCTGACGATCCATGTCAAAAAAATTAAGGAATCGCAAACCAACTGTAAATTCTTAATCAAAATATCGCGCAAGTGTTATAACTGTAAAATTGATATTGCGAAGGAAACACAATTTCACGTCGCAGTGACAGATCTTGCAAAGTAGAAAGTCAAAAGTCAGCAGTAACTGCAACTGCAGTGACCAAAAATATAAGAACTAAAGGATAGCGGTGATTTATATACTGATCCCTAATTCATTTTGAGCAGTATATATGATCTAGGTTGCAACTGGCTGTGAAATATAAGAACGTTGTCAAGATTAATGTTAAAACGGAACCCCTCCAAACCTAAATTTCAACTTTGCCAGCTACGGATTGTAATAATCTTCAGAATTCATCTGTAATAATTATATGAAGTAAAAATTTAATTTTATAACAGGACCTTTTGCTCAAATAATAGCTATTTATGCAACAAATGCTAAAAGTTCACGTTTATGCACGAGACATGAAAATTATGAAACGAAGCCGAAGGCTGAGTTTCATAACGTGTCATAACGCATCAAATCTCAAATGCTTATGGTAACTAATACATTAGTAAACAAAATTTTAAGCGATTTTGTTCACTTTGACGCGACGTTAGCTAACACCAGACTTAACATTGCTTTCTGCAACCGGCCCTTAGTGAAACAAGCTAGCCCTAAAAGGCCTACTTTTGGTAGTGGTCGTAGAAAAAATAGTTTTCACATCATATTGGGTCTTCGAAGCGTGTGATCTACCCAACTCCAATTATGTTCGTTTATTTCTAAGTTTTTTCTGCACTGTACTACGTTAGAATTCGTCCTTCATATATTATATGGTTCGACCACTTCATTCACATTACTTCCTGAACTATTTTCTATAGTCTCAACCATTTTCCACATTTCACATTGATAAAGTAGTATGGGTTTGATGTTGGTAACTAGTATATGTAGTTCTATTTTTCTCGTTAACTGAGAAGGGTTTATTATTTTCTTTCATCGATGTGCTTGCCACCATCGATTGTTACCATATTGACTAAAGAACATAATTCACTACCTCTTGCATTTGTTGTTCATTTGCTGTAAACGTGTGCTGATTGTGCCAATACGCATGGATTTTGTATTTTGCTCTTTTTCATCTTTCAATTGGGCGATCGCCTTCTTTATTACGTAGGTACTCTTAGCGTCCTTCGAACTAATCTTACTTCACTTTTGCCCACCGTTGATATTGACAATATTCTTGGAAAGCCTGTTTAAATGTTCTCTAATTTAAGTCACATTGCATATCTTAAGATAAGCAGGATCTCTATGCGATGCTAGAAAGACAGACATCCTATGTACTTTTTTTATTTTTGGCACATTTTCAATTAAACTGTTTTAGTGTTCAAGCAATATGATTTTAAAAAATCATAATACCGTGGGGATATTGACAGGAAATGCTAAATCAGTATTTGATGAACGGAGTTGTCGTATTTAGTCTTTAGCTATAAATTGCTGCTGGGTGTGTGTTTACTTAAAGTCGCGCACAAAATAAACGGAGATGGAATTTGAAAACCTAGTTGAGGCTACAAATGTATCATAACATATCAGTTAAGGCTTCTCTATCAGCTCTTTGCGAATGTAAATATTTAAATTAATTTTCATGTAATAATGTTAGCCAATAGAAAAAATACACACATTTTATATGTGGGAAGTACCTTTCAATATGTAAGAATGTAGAAAATTTAAGAAACACCGCCAACATTGCATTCCTCTCATAAATAAGACCGGAAATGCTGTTTAGTGGAAAATCGAATATCAGTGACGGTTTCGTTTTCGAGGTTACATTGCTTTTGCTTTTGCATTTGCAAGTAAATTTGTTACTCTTAACTGGTTAAAATGTTATTTCCTCTAATTAGACGGTTCTATTCATTTATATGTTGCAGTTAGTTTTTTATGAATCTGTTGCTTAAATGAGGTGTCAAAGACTTCAACTCGTCAAGGCATTTCGATATCGCATTTCTCATTTGAGCATCGAGTAAATTACAACGTTTATCTTCCATTTCGAGCTATTATTTACATTATACAGGGTGTGCTGTAATGGCCACTAAAGCTTCAGGTAGCGATATTCCTTGTACATTTCTGAATTCGAAAATCTTAATACGAAAATGTTGGATTGGTCTTCATAAGCCCTCACGAGAGGTAGATAGAAACAATTGTTTTTTCAGGTACTCCTTCTGTTTTAAATACGACAAAATGTCATCAGGAAGAGTTGTTCAAAATGTAAATTATGGTCTTATACAAAATTTCAGAAATATCGGCTTACTTTTATGAAACCAAGTACATCGATATTTCTGAAATTTTGTATAGGTCCATGATTTAAATTTTGAACAACTCTTTTTGATGATATTTTGTCGTATTTAAAACGGAAGGGTTATTTTACCTGAATAATTGTTTTTATCTACCGCTTGTGAGGGCTCATGAAGACCAATATAACATTTTCGCATTAAGATTTTCTACTCAGAATTGTACAAGGAATATCGCTACCTGAAGCTTTAGTGGCCATTGCGGGACACCCTGCATAATTCTTATTTGCCGAACACTGTTAAACAGGTGTTGGGTGAAGGATGTTTTTTACATTTTTTCCGATCTTAACAACAAAATCAGTCATTGTTAGAAGCACTGCGCAGGGTTTCTTGTAGTTTATGTTGACGTTTACCTGCCTTCTCGCCGACTTCAAAAATCCTAAAGCAATGGATTTCTTCACTGCCTGTATTTCGTATAGTAATGACGATTTCGTCATTGTTCACTGTCGATTTAAAAATATGCAATTTATATATCTATGGAGAAAATAAGCCTTTTGCCCCAGTAGCATGTTCCTGAGCACGAAATTTCAAAAATATTGCTATAGGAAATCAATATAGTAGCTCTAGATTGCTGTAGTGATATTTTGTTTAATTTCTAAATCAACATAACGTTATAAAGTTTTCTGAGTGTTATCAATGGTGACATAAACACAAATGCGAAAAGTAAGAAATATTGGCTCCCGCCGGGAGTCAATAAAAATTGACTTCCGCTGGTTGTAAATTGACAGTTTTGTTTACTGAAACTAGGACGCAAAAGCCGACTTTCTATACAGTGAGTAGAAAAAAGTTAGTAATATATAGAACCTAATTTCATTTTAAGAAAACAAATAATCTGTCCCAAAATGATTATTCATTAAGCAAATTACAAACATATTTGCCAAATTAATCGAACCGTAAAGCCCTTAAACTGATTAATCAATTTATTAATAACTAATTACTTAGCAGCGTGAAGTAATTTCGGGTATGGCGGTTCATCTGAATGTTAGCTTTTACAAACGTTGTTTCATGTTTTGCTACACAATCCATTAATTTCGTGCAAGCAGGGCATTTCCTAAATTTCCAATAGGTAAATATTTTACCTAAAATGAACAATAAGAGCTGGTTAATGAAAGCACCGAATCTCCTAACCGATTCGCGTAAAGGGTTATTTTTGATGGATTAATTTTTTTGGTTAGCAATAGTTACGTGGAGTGTTTCAAACTTTTGACTAGGTAGTTTTTATATCAGTAAATGAAATAGATATAAATTGTAGCAAATAGATAATCTATCTATTATAAAAATGCAAAGTTCCAAGGTGCTGTAGCAACACTTTGGTTCTTATACAAAATGCAGCAGTTTACCTGTTGTTTCTAGAAACCGAGGACAGGTTAAACAAAAATAGGTTAGTATAGAAGCTGCAGAGTTGACTGGTAAAATATATTAACACCTATATCGCATTTACTTTCCTAAGATGGCTGTAAACTGTTCAAACAATTAGCGTTAATGTTTTTGAGTAGTATATAAAGAAAGCAGCCCAACAAGATCATACTGATATTATTCTAATTTTGGTTTTAAATGAATAAGTTTATTTAGGTTAGTCTTTAAACAGTCATTTAACTAAAGTTCTAATGTTTTCTTCTTAATAAAAAAGGCAACCTTTCAAAAGGAATTGTTATCGCAACAATAACCTTTTCTTAATAGCGTTTTTCAATTCTCCTTACTCTAATTAATTTTTCTTTGATGCGTTATCACTACAAATTCTTAGATATAAATGTGTGTTGTGCCTGCATCACGTTTTCATGGGAACCGATCGGGCTCACGAGTACGTGAAGCACCGCGCTTTATTAGCTGAGCAGGTAAATCGCTTGACTAACAATCGGCTTGCATATGATAGCGCGAGTTCTAATCCTACGGGCTGCATTCCATTTTTTTTCAATTAGTGTAATCCCCATTACTTAGTGCCTACTTTCGCTGTTTGAATATTATTAGAACATTATCATTTGTTACTGTTTTTACATAATTTAGAACACTCTTCAACCGTAATTCGATCTAGCAAATGTTGTTTTATTTTGCAGTGCACTTTCGGTATTAAAGACGCTAAAAGAAGTCCTTCTGCAACTTCTTATATAAATTTCAATTTTAGACTTGGAAAAACAATTTTAATTAGAGTAAGACCACCTATGTGATGGGCTCACAATCATTATTTGTATTTTCTCATGGTCAAGATGTATAAGCCGTTCACGATCTTTTTGGGTCAGGTGAGGCTATGACCATCTAGTAATTTTGTTGGCAAAACCTCTGTTGCAACTAAACTCCCTCATGGAAATTGACACTTTTTGTGTTAGGTTAGGTTGTTTTCAGTTTAAGGTATATTTTCTGAATAGGTACATTGTTGCCGGATATTCTCTAGTCTCCACATCAACTCGCATTCTTTTAAATTTGGCCTGTCCTTTTTAAATTGACAGTAGCATTGTTTAATGGAAATTCTTTGTTGTAATAAAGTTATTTTGGGCATTTTGACTTTTCCTTTGACGGAAATTAAAATTATTTTTACACATTTGATAAATCATTTATGCTATTACGAATATTAAAATAATAAATCTGGCAATGTGGTGGCAAGAAAATATCGAACTGACACTGACAGAAAAAAAAGTTGCATCCGCTACATCATCGAATCAGTTAGTCCAACATGAAAAGAAAAAATCATAGCCAACTTTGTCCCAAAAAGGTCGTGAACGGCTTATAGGTATGCAGAAGACCAGGTACCTTAGACACAAACTGCTGTGATCATATGGTCAAAGTCCTACTTAGAATGTTACCAAGACTGAGAATTTCCAACCCTAGCCGGAAACCCTATACTATATACATGCTACACGTCGTACTAACATGGAACCCTCGACTTTACATCACTTCCCAATGATAACATTCTGGAGAAGCTTTGATTTGCATCTCTTTGTTTTTAAAAACCTTACCAGGATAGGAAAATCCAAAAATGACTGGCTGTGATTGTTTTGGGTTGCTATTTTCAGTAGGTACATGCTGAAAATTAATATTTTATGGAAAATATGAAATAAATTTTTTGTCAGACATTCCATTTTGCCTACCTCTAAAAGTTTGCTCCGGAAGCCCGGGTTTCTCAAGCTTCTGTCATAATACGCCACTGTAACTGAGATACCCAGCCCAGGTAGAGCTCAAAAGCTAGTTATATAATAATTACAATGGATCTGTTATAGTTAAAAATCTTTACAGCAGTAATTGTGATATTTAGGGCAAATACCCCAACATTTTAGTCTAACGCTGTTTTTGAGGTCAATTTAAATTTAAGCACTTTATAGACTAACACTTCGATTTTTATTGGATCCCATAAAGATGTGTTCATGCTTTAATTTAGGTTATAAATCTAATTATCACATACACAAGAGCAAATAAATTTGCTTGCACGTGCCGGTCACGCAGCCTCCTCACCAATCGTACTTACTTCATCCATGATGGGTCCTGTCTTCTCCAGCGCAATGTAAGGGTAATGGAGCACAGTTTACTGCTACAGAACGTTGTGTCACTTTTCAACGCCGTCTATACTGTATGAAGACATTCTTCATTTTAATACAGGAACTGATCCAAATAATACAGAAATATAAAAGAACCTGAAAAGTAAGTGTAATGCACCACTTAGAAGAAAAGCGTAAATTGCTAGAAATAGAAGAGCTAAATGTAGTAGAAGAAGAAATACTGAATGCAATCAAAAGTCTCTTGAGGTTTAAACAGTTAAAGATGGTTCATTTCCCTTCCATCTCAAGAAGGGCCTGTTAAACTGGTCATACATATAACGGGTGATCAAATAGTCTATCAGTCCCGGGCTAATTTATGAATGCAACTATGTTTATACTTAAACGTCAAACTTGACATTTAATTTGTATATGAATTAGATTTGTATTTATAAATTAGAATAGCCGCCCGGGATTGAAAGACCGATTGATCACCCACTATAAAGGCGAGTTAATCTGCATGCGTGCGTACATGCGTCACGCTACATCGTCACCGATCGGACTTGCTTCGTCACCGGTCGGACTTCTCGCATCCGATGGTCTTGCTTCCTTTATCTAACTGCAATGGTACAAACTTTATTAACAGAATCATATGCTGTAGCAGAACGACCCTTGATTGTTATTTTAGTACGTGCGTTACTCTTAGTTTGTTATAGGGATGGGCTCGTGACGTGAAAAGAGTCGGGTTACGCTAGTTCTAGGCGGGTCCCATCGAGAACGTGAATAATATTTGCAAATCGGCCGTGAACGTGAGTGAAAATTTTCAAGGAGCGATTGACTTCTGTGCGGCAGCCTGCAGTGGCGGAGCTGTGTTATGTTGTGTCTACAGTCAATCGAGTGTCTGCGTCTATAGACGACCATGTAGAACGCACTTTTAGTTCCCTTGAACGTAAAAGTACTTTTAAGCCTAGGAATTACAAGTGTTGCCTAGCAACATCTACCTTCTTGTACTCGTATCAGTAAGAGAAACGTCAATACCAGTGACAGCTTTTGGTATTAAAAGTAATATCTTTGAAGACGGTTGCACGAAATGTTGTTGCGAGAAATCAGTATTTATCCCTTGTTTTAAGCTATTGTAGTCAATTGTTATCTATTTCTTTTTGTGTCTATTATTTTGACTAAAATATATCACGTAAATAATTCCACTTGCAATACATATTTTATTTTAGAGTTTTTCGCTCTGTTTTGTTGGTTTTAAATTTGAACTGTTCCATATGAATTTGAATTTTCAAATAAAAGCTGCGGGTCACGTCGTTAATGGAGGGTCACGCCGTGAACGTGAGTGTGCATGAACATGACTGTTAAAAGCAAAGCGTGACACGTGAGTGACGTGATTGAACACTCACTCACGCGCCAATCTCTAGTTTGTTGGTGGACTTTACTGTTAAATTGTAGTACACACACATTAAAAACTTTCCTTTTTAGGTTAATTGGATTTTTCAGTTTGTATCCCAATCTTCCAGCGGCTGCCCAGGTCATGTGAACTCGTCTATCTATTTCGGCAGTTTGACATTCTTTCCCTAACTTTATCAAGTGGACATATTCTGTGACATTCTCAATAGGGTTTCCGTTTACTACTATCTCAGTTACTTCTCCAAGAGATAGGATATTTTGTTTTCCCTAAATTAATTTCAAGTCCTGTTGCTGTCGTTCTATTAACATGTCTTGTAGTTCTGTTGCGCTGCTGCTGATGAGTACAATGTCGTCCGCGAAGCGGAGATGACTCAGTTTTCAACCCTTGATATTTATGTCTTTTTCCTGTCATTCTAGTCTTTTAAATACGTCCTCGAATGCAAGAGTAATAGCTTTGGAGGAATTATATCACCCTGTCTTATTCTCTTGTGTGTTTGTATTTTATTTATTAATTCCTCTTCCGTGATGTTAACCTGCAGCGTTGTGTGATCATAGATTTTAGTAGATTCTTGTATCGTGAGTCTACTCTTGCAATATCCATCGCATTTTACTACATGAGCTAAATATTTTTTTAGGATGGGTGGTGCAGAGGGGAGACTGGAAAGAAACCCGAAAAGTAGGTGCACTACACAACCTGGAAAAGCTTAAAGTAGTAGAGGAAGAAAACTGAAGGTGGTAGAATAAGTTAATAATATTATACGCAGATTTAAGGACTCTGAAGACCTCAAGAAAAATAGTTAATCGCTTTAGATAATTTACTATTACCACACGAAATATAAAAAATGTGTAAAATTGTCCGTACTAGTCAGAACTGTCATTATCGGCGATCTATTGTGTTTACGTTTACGTATTCTGTAAGAATACGGAGCAACGATTTCATGATATAATATAATGAAAATATAATTCCCTAAATGTTGAGTCAATCATCGTCTCTTCAATTTAAGACTCGCGAATTTCGATTTGGTACGAGCTAACTTTGTTTTGTTTCACGGGTCAAATGAACTAATGTAGAAATGTCAGCTGAGTTTTCGAGGTTAAGTTGTGCGTTATAACCATAAATAGCTACAAAAAGTGTATTTCGGACAAACATTGATCATTAGCATTGATACTCAAGTAATAAAATCGTATTACACTCCCTCTTCCATATATTTGAAATCATTATATTCTCTTCCTAAATATAATTCGTAGTATGCCTAATAATCTATAATTTTATAAGAATATAATTTCGTTACAATCTCATTGCATGAAAATACAAATCTTCCTGCGGAATTGTATTTTCAGCTTTGGGATTATAACTCATAATATTCAAAAAAAAATCATCGATAATAGGCATACTACTTATTATATTACCCCTGATAATACATCAATAATTTTTAATTAATTACTAAAGTATTCCTAAAATGACATTTAGTTGATTTTGAACTGCTCAGTAAGTATATCAGAGTTTAAAATGTTTAGACCGTAAAGTGATAAAATGAATGACTCAGTGGCTCAACAAAATGGTGGAGCAACACCAGAATGTCAATATAAAAAACAGTTATCTTTCGTTATTTTACAGCGGGATCAAGGAAACCAAAACGAGGGCAGTATCAGAATTGCCAATTACCGCCCAATAAGTAATTGAATTACCAGAGATTTCAATTATCAAATAAAATAGTCATGAAATTATCATTTACTTTCTAATTATAATTGCACAATATAAATAACTTTTTTAAATAATTTCAATAAAAAGAGCATATTTGTATGTATTTAAGTAGCTCTCCGCTAGTACATCTTTTAAAACAAGCAAATTGAAGTTAATACAAAATTATTATGAACCCAATATAGTATAATAAAGCTAGTTGTTAATTGTTATGTAAAAAATAAATTATATTTTTACCGTACTGTACTGCGTAATCTCTACCTAAAGCAGAGATACTTTTATTATTTCTAAAAACATACGCGTTTGCACCTAATATTTCTTCTTTGCTCGTGCACACGTCGTTGCTCATGTTGTACAAAATTAGCTATCCGACTATTCATAAAAAATCATAAATTATAATTATATGGTTCCAAGGATTCCCCATTGCGATTTGCTCAACCTGTATCTTAATCAGGCCTTATTTTATTTTTTGCGTTCTGGAGATTCAATACCCAATTCAGTCATTTGGTAATTTGATTACCAGAAAACATTCAATTACTGCGAGTAATGTCAATCAGCACAAGTAATTCAAATACTTGTAAAGTAATTTTAATATTTTAGAGTAATTTAATTACTTAAAAGTAATTGCGTCATTGAATGTAGTAGTTAACAAGACAGCGATTACTAATTACAATTACCGTATTTTGAAAACTAATGCAATTCCAAGACAAATCAACAAAATAGAATTTCATTAATAATTTCTTTATAGAACAATTAATTACGGTCTCTTTCTGGAGAGTATTAATAAAAATTACACTTCTGACAAAAAACACCACTGCAGGAAGAATTTTAAAATTGAATTAAAACATTTCCGACGTAGTACTTTCCTGGTTATTATTATTATAATTAGACAGTGCAGTGGTGAAATTTGTCCAAGAGGAAGTGGTTGATATTTCTCTGGAACTTTTGGAAAATTTCAGTGCATCACGTAATCCACATCGAAAATAGTTCTCTAATGTTATCTACACTAACCTCACGTCGCAAGCTTATGAGGAAGGACAAGTTTAAGCTTTAGGTGTCATTAACCATTTTATTTGATGTCCGCTATACTCTAATTTAATTTTTAAAACGTTTCTTGGGGTACACGTCCTTTGGCTCAACAACTGCATCGCCAAGTTGCAATGACTCTTGGTGTAACTTAAATAAACATTACTACTTATAAACTATAGCTGCACTATAGTCAAACATTTACATAAATTACTTCCATATTAATTTTAATGGTTTCTACAATTTTCCTCTTGCAGCAATGGCCTTGTAACAGCTCATGGACATCGTAATCTTTCGAAAAATTTCAAGATCGGGAGACATTCAGTGTATAGGAAATCAAGTAGGTATTATCTTACCAAATTCCAAAAAAACTAATCAATGGGCAGCACCTTTTAAAAATCGTTGGTGATGCTGAATCGCTCTCTCCTCTTCGGCAGTCACATGAGAGTTTACAGCAGTTTTTCCGATAATTCTGTATTTGCATATGTTTGCAATATCAGTTAGCTTTGTTAATTTACCTATTTTCTTTTATTATTTAAGTGTGCTTGAAGTAACAAACTAAATTCTGTTTTCCGAAGAACTTAGTAGGTGCACAAAACCACATATATTGAACTGAACTTTCAAGTATATTGCTATTAAGCTGTTTTTTTAAATTACAAATTGCCCTATTTTGTATTATAATGTCAATGATTACTATTATAGATAGCTCCTAAAAAATCAGGGGTGGATTCTTTTATCTAGTTACTTGATTTTTAAAAGATTGATGTTCTAATATTTTAAATCTCATTCGTATAAGTCAATATTTATGTCAACCAACTGTCAAAACAAATTTGAATTTCAAATGACAAATACCCAATCTTTTTAATGGTACACAAAAATATCAAAAACACAGTAAGTAATTATTTCTTAATTAGTTCACCTTTTTATTGCCTTTATTTCATTTCTAGTTATGATTTTTAATAAGAAATCCCCCACCTTGTATTTGGTTCACACAACGTTCCAGATGGCAACCTGCTTCTGATCTGCGAAACGACCCTTTCAAGCACCTTCCTGCAATGTACTGTTCACAGACAGACAACACGTCCCAAACGTCCAAGATCACCAAACTCCAATTCTCCTACAGCACTCCGCAAACAGATAACCTGCAGACATCCACCTGCTACAGCAAACTGCCACCTCCTGGAATGTTTTTCTTTTCTCACCTGGAAGTCTTACTCAGCAACAAATAGTTTGACGTGATCCAATTTGATTAATGTAATATGTCAAATGTAATTTTTCCAATAAAGTTGACCCAGTATTTCTTCAATGATTCACTTGTATAGAACAATTCTGCTATCCATTAGTTTTTACGACATATCAATAATCTTCATTAGTTAATTCGTCGCTTCTTCTTTTTATTTATTAAAATTCCATTTTTAATACACCAGGTAGATGTTACGTATACCCTTTTTTTATTTTTCAACACATTTCTTAATAAAAAACAGGATAATTTTAAATATTTATCATACCAAAATCGTTTTTCTACATTTTTCAAGTTTGTTATTATCAATAAACAAAAACAAATTTACTTAACGATATCATATCTCTTTTTATACACCCTAGTCTTATCTATTTGAGTTAAACCTACTAAATTTTTATTTTATTTCAAATTAAGTATTTGTCATTCGTTTTCAAACTGTAATTTATTCAATTATATTATTTTCAAATTCACCTGTTTTTCAAATAGCTATTCTCCATACACATTTCCATCTTATACCTGAATAAATCCAAATTATTTTTAATCATTGTAATCCCTTAATTTTTAATAAATTTGATTCTAACACACATTTAGGGTTGTATCATAACAATATACATTTTTAGTATCTTTCAGATATTAGAAGCCAGTTATTACTACATTAACAATTATATTTTATGTCCTACTTTAAACAATAACTTTTAGAGAAAACCCAAACTGCTTAAGACTGATCGATAAAAAACATATAATTAACAAAATTAGTGACAGAACAGATTACTCCAAAACGAATTAATTATTTTATAAATATTACATATTTGAGATGCCGACAGGCAGTGATGTTTATGATGGTGACATAGATTCTAGAGTATGAATAACTAATTAACATTCATAACTGGAACAAATTTAATGGTGCAATTCCCTTTTCGCGAAGTAAATATTTAAATGAAAAATCAAGTTTTTACTTATGGGGTTTTCAAGCTTTCGAAGATAAATAGATTTCATAACTGGCTGTTGTTTCTGCATCCCTAACCAAAAATAATAACTACTGTATTTACTGGTTTATGTTTTCTCTTAAGTAAACTTAGGGCTACGTCTTTACGGTCGTTTGTTCAGCTCCGCTTCGTTTTGGCGTATCTTGTGTTCCAGGCAACATTTCATTAATTCTATCTCGGAAGAACAATTTGCTCAAACAGTTGTATATTTACAGAGTGCCTTTGTCCCCTAAGAATAAAGTTTATATCAGCTCATCTATTACTTTGGCAAGCGTTTTTACGGGCCAGAACTAGTGACCCCAGCGGTTTCCTCGACTCCACAGCTTTAAAAAATCTAAAATATGCACCCGCAGTATCCCAGCGAGTAGTTTACTAAACTTTTATGAACGCTATTTTATTCCAGACTGGTTCCGTCGGTATTTATGGCTTTAAGCATCTGACTCCGTTGTTTCAGATGAAATCGCCGCTTTCCCGGATAACGCGTACAGTAAAAAATAACACTCCGATTAGTGGAAGTTATATATTCTATAAACAGAGCTTTAAAATGTAAGCCAAACGTTGGCTATACACTCCAAGAATCCTAAAGCTGATAGATACTTAATGTGTTTGTGAGGTCTGCATTCAGTCGATTGATACTAAACTATCGTTCTCTTAAATCGGTATATTTTTTATACATTTCGGAGTTTCTCATCGCTTCTATAAAAAAAACTTTTCCTCTATCACTTAAAGAACAATCTAATAAATGTGGCATGCGAAATCAAATCATAGTACGGATATCTGATTTTCCTGGGAAATTTCAATTTCAGTTCGGCTGTAAACTGCATAGGCATTTATTTTATAGTGGTCCATTTATCTTAGAATGTTACTGAAATGTTTATTTATTTTGTTATGTGATTATCATAGTGCGAGTGTTTTTGATCGAGCTTATAAGCATTTCTGTTACCATAATATCCTTACTGGGTTCTTAGCCTTGTCATGTATAACATCACATCGACCTTTATAGTCTAGATTCTTTGTATCTACCTTATCACATCAAAGGCCAAATAAATCTAGAACACAGGTGACGGCCTGAACAAACAGCAGTCTTATTAATACTGACGTGGTGCCTACATTCGAAAGTCCTGCATTAATAATTCAAAAATTCTTATTGAATATCAATATTCGCTCAGAACATGTATAACCCAAGGCTAGCGGAAGTGAAGTTATAAAATTTTGTAGAAAGTAGGCATGGAGTACATTTGGCAAATTCTTTTATACAGTGTGTTTCACTTTACATGGAAGCACCCCTGTATTTTCTTTATTTTTGTATGAATCGATTTGAATTTTTTACCTTTTGTACAACTCACCAAGAGGCATCTATTCATGTCCTTGAGCGCAAATGACGTTATTAGCCTGGCCTACTACGATCAAGAACATGGGTCGCATTGTCAATATTTTGCATCGCGTTAGAGTTACAGCAAAAAGTTATTAAGAAAAGTGGTTTAGAATCAAAAGAATACCCCAGATACCGATTTTCGTTTAATAATTCGAATTTTTAATTTTTATCCATAAATTTGTCAGTCCCAAATTTCAACTTTTAATTTGATATCAAATGGTGCCATGGAGAAACAACATTTTTATTATTGTTGCAAACGTCATTAGCTAAATGGCTGAATTCCGTTTAACTGTTGCTGAGAAAGTAGAAATAATTAGAATTACTGGTGAAAATGCAAGATCCAATAGAGAAGCAGCTAGAATATTTAATGGAAGGCATCGAGGGCGCTCACCTATTTATCTTGGAACTGTTTCAAAAATTAATCAAGTTTTTAATTTAACTGGAAATGTTGTTAAACCCAGATCAAGAAGAATAGTTCGAGAGCATCCCTTGGAGAAAATGATTTTGGCGGTTTATGACGCTAATCCTCGTACTAGTATTAAGAGATATGGCATTAAATGTAACTATTGCACCATCAAAAATTGGGCGCTGCTTGCATCGTCAGAAACTAAGTGCCAGGATAAATAGGTGCACGCCCTGGATGCCTTCCATTAAATATTCTAGCTACTTCTCTATTGGATCTTGCATTTTCATAAGTAATTCTAATTATTTCTACTTTCTCAGCAACAGTTAAACGTAATTCAGTCATTATTAAAAGCTAATGACGTTTGCAACAATAATAAAAATGTTGTTTCGCCATGGCACCATTCGATACCAAATTAAAAGTTGAAATTTGGGACTTTAACAAATTTATGGATAAAAATTAAAAATTCGAATTATTAAACGAAAATCGGTATCTGGGGTATTCTTTTGATTCTAACACACTTTTCTTAATAACTTTTTGCTGTAACTCTAACGCGAGGCAAAATATTGACAATGCGTCCCATGTTCTTGATCGTAGTAGGCCAGGCTAATAACGTCATTTGCGCTCAAGGACATGAATAGATGCATCTTGGTGAGTTGTACAACTGGTAAAAAATTCAAATCGATTCATACAAAAACAAAGAAAATACAGGGGTGCTTCCATGTAAAGTGAAACACACTGTATGAGGACGGAAATTTGGTGGTACTGTTATTGGTACTGCTTATTTTTATTAAACAATAGTTTTCGCAGGGTGCAACAGTATTTCCATAATAATTTTCCACATCTTACTAGTACAGATCATCATCACCAGTATTACCAATCAAATATTTCAAGTTCGTTTCTGGACACAGACCTTCCACAACGATCCAAATGACATGAATAATTAATAAATCTGTCCATTGCATTGTAGGTCTGTATCTTACATTGATAATGCTTTGTACGGCGACTTCTAAATGCAACCTCTTGCTATCTTCTACAATTCTAAATCAAAGCTAATAGCTTCTCAATTTCATGCCATGAGTTTTTAGGCAATGCGAGCTAGCTATGTTGATCGTTTTCCTCGCAAAATTCCAGATCTCAGAGCCATTAGTGGTAAGATGAATAATTGATTCTCGACATACGGAGGTACCACATTGCAGTTTTTGAGGTTATCAAAAGCTCTCTACGCCAACATTATGCTTCTCTAAACTTATTATGATTAACTATTTTGTTTATTTTTATTTCACGGAATAGTTATTGGAATAGATTAATAGTATGTGTTTATCAAGTCGACATTTCTTATTAATTGTGTTCTGGACAAATTTACTCTTTTTTTCTTGGTAGTCAGTCTTGCGACTGGTTTGTTGCAACGCATCATAATTTTCTCTCTTGCGCTAGTCTCTTTATTTCCACCTAATTATTGTATTTCGCCTTATTTGTTTTACGTAGCTCAATCTTGGTCTTCCTTTTGCATTTAAAGCCTCCACCATACCTTCCATGATTGTGAACAGAAGGTCCCGATGTCCCAGAATATGTCTCATTTGTTTATCTCTTCTATTTCTAACTATTTTCGAGAATGTTGCTGGTTTTTTGCTCTATCAAGTATTTCGTCATTTATTATGTCATCAATCCATGCAACTTTTAGCGTTCTTCCGAGACACCACACTTCGAAGGCTTATAGTCGTTTTATTACTTATTCTTAGAGCATCCAAGTTTCACTGCCGTATAATAAGGCGATGCTCAGCTGTAGGTCTTGAGGAATCTTTTTCTTGTTACTGGTGGAGATTAATAACATTTTTTCTTGTAGAATGCCATTTTCACTTGTTGGATTCGGCTTATGATATTTTGTTTGCTTCTGCCATCGTTCTTAATTTTACTACCTACATAGACGAAATGTGGCATTTATTGTAGACGCTGTCCATGTAATTGTATTGTTTACATAAAATTTACCATATACAATTATTTTTGTGTTTCTAATGTCAATCGTCCGTATCATTAAGTTTTGTTTGTAGGCCTTCTTCACAATTACTTATGAGCTATATACTTTCCTGTATTATTACTCCCGTTTGTGTTCTCTCTTTAATTTCATCTATAGCTTTTTGTATGTACTATGCAAGACAAAAAAACTGGCACAACTGTTGATAGAGATTTTAGCATAATTTAATTAGCTTAAACGAGGCTTTAAACTACATTTATTACAACAATTCTGATTCATAGCAACTGTCCAATTTTTGTCTTGCATAATACATGTTAAACCACAAGAGAAACAGTGTACAACCCTGTAGGGATGGGCGCGTGACGTGAAAACAGTCGTGTCACGTCGTGAACGTGACTAATATTTGAAAATCGTGACGTGAACGTGAGTGAACGTGAGTGAAAAATTTCCAAGGCGTGATTCACGTTTCACGTTAATTTTACGTTAAATATTTAATAACGAATTAAAAAACTCCAGGGTGCCCCGGGTGCTGATTACATATTATTTTTAAATCAAAATTTTAATGTGTAGACGTGTAGATGAACTTATTATTCTAATAAAAGTTATGTTTTGTTTTTTATACTCGGCTTAACGCTGAAAATGTTGATTACGATTTATTTTTAACCAATTTATTGTGTACATGAACTTATTATTCTAATAAAAGTAATGTTTTGTTTTGCATACTCGGCTTAATGCTGAAAATGTTAATTACGTTATATCATTAAACCAAAAATGTATTGTGTAGATTTGTAGATGAACCTATTCTTAGAAAAGTAATGTTTTGTTTTGTATACTAGACTTAACGCTGAAAATGTTGATTACGTTTTATTTTTAAACCAATTTATTGTGTACATGTGTAGATGAACTTATTACTCTAATAAAAGTAATGTTTTGTTTTATATACTCGCCTTAACGCTGAAAATGTTGATCTTTGTACGTAAAAGTACTTTTAAACCAACGAATTAAGTATTGCCTAGCAACATATACCTTCTGTACTCATACCAATAAGAGAAACGTCAATTCCAATGACAGCGTTTGGTATTAAAATTAATGTCTTTGAAGACAGCTACAAGAAATGTATTTACGAGAAATCAGTATTTATCCCTTGTCGTCAGTTGTTGTAGTCAATTTTCATTTCTTTCTTTTTATGTCAACTATTCTGATTGCAACATATCACGTAAATTACGTCACGTGCAAAACATATGTTTAGTTATGTTTAGGGTTTTTTCATTGGTTTTAAATTTGAACATTCTGTTCTATCTGAATTAAAATTTTGAAATAAAAGCTGCGTGTCACGTAGTGAGCTGCGTGTCACGCCGTGAACGTGAGTGAACGTGAGCGTGAACGTGCGTGAACGTGAGTGTTTAAAGCAAGCGTGAAACGTGCGTGACATGAGCGAAAACTCACTCACGCGCCCATCTCTACAACCCTGTCTTACTCCTTTTCTTACTTCGCCTTCTTCCTGCACGTATCTTATCCCTATCATAGCTGTCTGTTCTGTATGAATACAGGGCGTCTCAAAAAGAATGGTTCACTGATTGGCTATAGATTTCTTAGGTTATAATAAACCGACTAAACCTAATATACTAAAAATTCCCTCCAGCAAAAACCTGTAGGGCCTTCAAGTTCATTTTTTATGTCTTCTTTTTATGTTAATTGCCACAAATGGCAAGGGCACGGGAATTAAACAGCGTAGAAAGAAGGTACTCTTAGTTGAAAAGCGTAAAAACAACCGTTTACCTTAAAATGCTTATTAAAGATTTGGGTTGTCATGAGGACGTTCAATTATCAAGCAGCCAAGTTCACAAAAATTATGAGTAATGATTGTGATCTAGTAAGCAACATGATAAATTAATTAATGACGATGGTGACATAGAATTTCTTTCTTCTGTGTTTGTGAAAATGTTGCTAATTTTCTAAGGATGAAATGTTGAATTTCTCAACTAGATTTATTATCAATACAATATCATTAGCAGTAACGGTTAAGGTGTTCACCATTTATGCTGATACCAATATGATCTGAACAGCTATGCGAAACCTATACACCAGAATTGTTATGGTGAAATGCTAGCACAGACATCTGAAAATTCTGTACTCGTACATATTTCTTCCTGAATGTGTTGAACAACCATCATTTGATATTTCGTTAGTTTTTTGTACATCATTAAATACAGTTACTTCTCTCCTGTACTGTTATTTCTTCAGTATTGCAATTTCGTATATGTTGTCCTTCAGTTGTCGTAATTTATTTAAATATAGATGGTAATAATATTTTACAACTTTTTAAAATGAAACTGTAGTTTAATAACGCTAAACACAATTTTGTTTATTAAAAAGAATCTCGTATACAGCTGAATATTTTGCTAATTTTAGCTATTTGCAGAAGTACTATTGTTTAAAGCACCTCTTACAATAATACTTACTATCCATATCATCTGCCGGCTTCCTAGGTCAGCAGAAATTAGCTTGAAATAATTTACAATTACGAGAAGTTGAGTTAGCGAAATACGTTCAGGAATAGTAAAATTGCCATGGTGCGCTAGTTAGAGTAAAAATTTCTGCGTTTTTTAGTGTTATTTAAGAATGACCTCCACATTACTGGTCAGCCAAAAATCATGTTCACTTAAAGGAACCCCAGTTTAACTTACTGACCCTCGTTTTCCACCGTGCCCACAAGAATACCAACTTCGATCAAATTATTGTTCACCTGCTATGATTCCTAAACGATCCTCAGGTTACCCTTTTTAGTAGCGCTTTGAATACCAAAGCGCATTTTGCGACGTGACCGTTTTCCACCATATCTACATGCGCCTACTCTCAATCAGATTAATCCTGATTCCTGAATTGATGTCCTCTTAAAGTAGTAGCTGACGATAACTAACTAACTCAAGCCAGTGTGTTTTTCTTTTAAATTTTGTAGGCATATTTCAAACTCTCATATCCTGTTTCACATAAATTCGAAGGAGTCTACCCGTTGTTATTGCAGGACCAAAAACAATAACCACTCTTCTTATCTGAGATCAGTGTCTGGGGTGCCTTGACAGGTTTATTATTATAACAACTCATCGCCCCTTACGCAGTTAAAAGAAATGGAAAACACTGAATATATGTAGTATACGATTCGGTATTACTAAATATCGCTGACATTACCAACAACGGAAATTCATTATCCTAGTATTATGATGCAGGTTGCTTGCAAACTCTGAACCAGGAGATTTATTCTTTTATTAGCAGGTATAGGAAAACGTGTAGAATTAAAAGGTTTACAGTTCATTTGAGTAAAGAAAATAACATAGCCCAAAATTGATTCAAGCTATTGCAAATCTTTCCGATGTTTTTGTAAATACTCAGTCCGCTAAGGGTAGCAGTAGAGGATGTACTGGTGTTGGATTGTTTTAAAATAAATAAATTCTGTGGCAAAGTATTTCCTTGTATTTACTTCGCCTTATTTCGACAACAGGTATCAACATGCGCTGTAGCTCATATTCCCACTTGATAACATATTTTCTGAATTAATTTAATACTCGCTATATTAGAAAGAATTGCGGTTCTGCGAGACGACCACCTATGTCGTCCGTCCTAACCCTCTTAATTTTTTTATAGGTGTCCCTGAAATATTGTATGTATACAACGTCAAGAAATAGAACGAAAATGTATAAATATCGTAAATTATATAAATTTTGAAATGCTCTAAGACACACAACGAAATATTAGAAAATGGCATTTATACATATATATGTTACCCTTATATGCCGAATTCACTAAATTGCCGAAATGAAATGCCCAGTCCCGGAACTGCGCAATGCCTAAATTAGTCCAACTTCCGAATTAATTTGCTCATTTACAGATCTCGCTAAGTTCATTTCTGCAATTGAGCTAATTCAGAATCTGAGACTAATGCACATACAAGAACACTTATTAAATTAAATTCGGTTATGTTTTATTTCTGTCATACTTTCTATCATATATATTTGTCTATTTTTTTGTTAACACAAAAATAAACAAAATTTTAATTTTTAATACACTCACCCAAGAAATGGTTTTTGAGTTATACTGACAGGCAGACAGAGAGACAGACAGACAGACAGACAGGTAGGCAGACGGAATTGAAAAAAACCTGTTTTTCGTCATCTGAGAACCCAGACACGTCTTAGACGAGATATGTAAAAATCTGTAAAGAGCTTTACTCAGAACTTCCCTCACAAGTAGACGTTGTGACACTAAACAATTTTAAAGATCAAGTGAAGGTAGGGGTAAAAATATCTTCATGTTCGTAATAATATTGAAATAATAACAGGAAACACTTGGCAATGCAAATTACATCAATTTTAAAATAAAACGACATTATAGGCGATGGGATTCAAATGTCAGCCTCTGCGAACGAGCCTGTGAATGCGATTTCAATGACCTCCGCGGTAGCGTCAAGTAAAACAGACGTTCGCTGCCTCGCTCACCGAGGACGTGTCCGATTGGTGAGATGCGGTTGCCTGAAATACAACGAATTTATTCTTGACCATTTTCTAATTTTTTAGAATATTTATCTTTTATCTCTTGGTTCCCATTTTCGCCAATGGTAAAACCTGGGCTTTGTAGAATTTACCACTTTTATTTTATTTCTCGGTTGAAGCAAGAATAAACAACATTTTATGTTTTAGTGTGCTCACCCTATGTATTTTGAGTCCAAAATACGCTCTTTTCGAACAATTGTAAAAACCTGAGCTACGTGCAAAGCATTACTTTCATATAAGTAGTAGTTCTTGAGTTGTAGCAAAAATAGGCGAGATTTTATTTATATCTTAACTTTTTGGGTTTCATGTTAGTAAAGCATATAATTCGCTTGCAAAATATCGTCTTCCCTGAACAAATACTTGTTGAGTTATACGGATAATAGGCAAATAGATGGATTGAAAAAACAGGTTTTTCGTCATTTAGGAACCCCGAAACGTGAAGCTTTGAAGGAATCTCGAAAGGCGATTTTTTGCGATTAATATATAGTATGAGAAAAAATAATTTTCTCTAGAGAATAGTCAATAGCAACTATAATTCATTTAAAAATCAAATGTCATTTAAGTACAAACGTAATCGCATTCATAAATTAGAAACTATTCGATAGCCATCCTAGATGAAAATAATTTTTCATCATGATTTACTTCCTTCGTCTTTCAGACAAGGGAAGTAAAAATGACTGCACAATCATCGGTTTTTGTTTTATCCCAGGTTAATATCGTGATACTTGATCTTTAGGGTGGTTTTTAAAATTGTTTTCTAATGTAATCTATTTAACATTTTATACCGATCAAAAGACATTAAAACTTTTACCGAAATTAATTTTAAAAAATCTGGTGTGGTGCACGCACACATCTTCCTTTTACAGTGCTCATATAATTAGTAAAAATAGTATATTAAAGTATGAGTGGATAACAAGGTCTTTAAAACACGCGCGAGTTTTCGAGCACGACGGCGTAGCCGGAGTGCTCGAAATAGAGCAAGTGTTTTAAAGACCAGTTATCCACGAATACTTTACGCTATTTTTTATTATACCTCCAATACTCGAAATAACTGACGCACTAAAAACTTTTGTAGTGATAAATCGAGAGGGCATAATAATATTGCTACTATAGTTACGAGAATTATTTACGTTTTTGTCATATCTATGTCCGTTGTTGCATTCAGTCGTTTCCTTGACAACCTTTAAAGCTCGGCGAGCTTTAATCGCCTGTATTCGCACGCTCAGGCGTGCTTTAAACGGCGATTCTGATGCAGGTATAATAAAAAAATATTTTGTTATTTTTAAGCATTTGTCAAAAATTATTAAAAATTACAAATTCTACAAAAACGGTACAAAATAGAGAGTTAGCTTAAGAGACAAATTTTCTCTAAAATCTTAAACTGAATTAAAAAATCTAATAACATACCGAGTGTTCTATTTAAAATAGGAGATAATAAGAAAATAGAGAAGAAAACAAAGGAAACCTATTTTAGAGGTATTCAACTAGAAAATCGCCTATATTACATCAATACATATTAAAAATGTAAAAAAATGTCAAGTTTGAAAAAAATCGTTTGATCCGTTTTTGAAAAAAAATAAAAAATCTGAAACATTACAAGAGTAAAAACCATACTTCCGCTTATGCGATTTTCTTCAAAACTTATATATGAAGTTTCAACGCCATACCTCTTTTCGTTTTTGAGATATTCTGTTCACAGACAGACAGACACACAGACAGACCCATGAACAAAAACACGTTTTTTGGGTTCAGCGGACTCTAAAACGTGAAGATCTGTTTAAAACTCAATTTCGAATTTTTGGGGTGAATCCAATACTTTCTTTATCGTAAAAGGAAGTAAACAGATATAGGTTGTCATTTAAAAAAAAATATTGATGACGTAATCGAATGATATAGAAATCTGGAAATTATTTTAAAATACTCTCTCCAATTTGTGTCGCTATAGCTCCTTGAGGCTTTTCTCGAAAACGAAGATTAACGGAGTTTTTGGCGCTACTTAATTTCCATACTGCATACATACTCATACATTAGCTGATGCAAACACCTTCAATACGAAATAAAAATGTAATAACAAGATTCTGCTGTAAATTGGATTTAAACTACGTTTTCCTTCTGTATTCCTTTGATATTAAAAGTAAATAAGAAATTAGAAAGGCTATAAGAAACAAGCAAGAGTGAGATATTTACTTTAAACTGCATTTTACTTTTTTATTGTTTGACTTTGATATAACCACTGTAACAAATATACCAGTCATATTATGCTTGCATTGTTTTAATGTTTGTCTTCTTTTTCAGGTACGACAGTATATTCAAATCAATTATCTAAAAATTTAAAAAATGGGTAAGTTGCCTTCAGATTTTCATATTTCAAGGTCAATAGATGACGAAAAACATGTTTTCTCAATTCCGTCTGTCGGTGTGTTCGTTTGCTTTGTCGTTTATACGTCCATCTGTCCGACTGTTAGCGATATAGCTTAAAGTATTTATTGGAGAAACATGATATTTTGCATGCGGATTATATGTTTAACTGGCTCAAAACAGAATATTCTTTCTGTCCCATATATACAGGGTGATCACCTTAAAAAAGTGAAATGTTGTGTCTTTCTGATAGATAAATACAAGTAATATTTTGTGCATAGCTCATATTTTCAGCCTTGACGAATATAGGTGTATTTTAGACACAACAAGGGTGGATACCTAACGAAATAAGTTCTTGTTTTATAAAATTTTTAAAACTTTACAGATTTTTAATAACTGTGCTCATTTATACACTTGTGTTCATATGTCGCCTAATAGAATACGTTTTTTAGGAATAATCGAGTTAAAGACAGCCTAAAACTGTTTTGAAATTATTAAGGCAGTTTTCAGGTTCCGAAGGTTTCAAGATATTTACATTACCTACATATTTTTTTAATGGGCTTCAAAAGTGGCTACGCTTGCATTAGATTGAGCTAGGTTAATTTTTAGAAATAGCAAGTTATATGCCGCACACGTATTCAAATTATTCAAAAAGTACAAATTAATAATAAATAAAAACTTAGTCTTGTTGATATTTGTACAGTTTCTTGAACTATAGCTTTAATTATTTAGTGCTGGTAATTAGTATTGTGATCATTATTTCTTTTTTGTGGTTGTTACCTGCTACTTCTAATTATAAGGACAGGTTTACTTGTCAATATTTTTCGGTAACAATTTCTAATGTAAAATAAATCCGAAGTTCTGTTTATGCAGAGAGTTCATCTGCAATAGTATATTGTATGTTAAGAGCTGAAAGCGCCTTCTTGCCGCTTGCGCATGAATATTGCTAGTTGAGGCAAAGCCGAAACCAGCAATCTTGCAAAAGCGGCAAGCGCACTTTTAGCTCAAAACATACATACTATTTTTTCGATGACTGAGCATATTATTAATGGAAAATATCATATTTCATTTTATTGCAAATATTAATTGACAATCAAGTTAACATTACTCGCGCAGTCTATTAGACATGTGACGAGATTATTGCGACAAATGACGTGCATCGTCAAGGAAACATTCGGACGTGGCTACTGTAAATGAATGTAAATGGAGTCCAAATGAACTCCGGGTTGTTTGAATTGGCGTGGACTGTAACTTGTTGTTTTATTTTTGTGCCCTCAATGCTTGATGAAGGGCAGCATGGTTTTGCGTTTCCAAATGTAGAAAGGCACTGAATAAACTTGACGTTGGATTTTGAAATTTTATTAAATGTAACACTTAACACTACATAGTTAAAAAATGGATGACTGTACAGTTACACCGTTCAACTTACAATACACAATATACCGGGTAGGTGCATATCCTCCCTTCCCAACGACAACCGGATGTGCGTCCCCGCAAATGGCGCATGACAGTCTTTTGATTTGAAATTAAGCGGTACTCAACATACCGGCCGCCTTGAAACCAGACAGGTTTCAAAATATGTGGACGTTTAACTGACATACAATACATTTAGATATAAAAACTAGAAAAAGAAATACATATTAAGCAACATTTTAACGCTACTTATATACTAAACAGATATACATAATACAGGCATGTTTTGAGTTCAATAAGGCGCACAACGCACATTCGAGTTCACATTTCCGGTAAAACACATAGTTTTTGCACTGCACGTTTCACTCTGTGTCCATTTGCAACCTGAAGTGTGACAGTTCGAAGAACCCCATCTGAACCGGGATGCAACTCGAGTACCCTGCCCAGCGCCCATTGCAAAGGGGGCAAAGCGTCTTCCTTGATAAGGACAACAGAATCCACCTTCAGTAGTTGTGGCAGATTCCGGAACCACTTGGTTCGTTTTTGAAGCTCTGGTATCACTTCCAGGCTCCAACGCTTCCAGAAGCATTGCACCAATCTTTGGATTCGTTGGTAGGTCGACAATCTGTTTTCCTTGAGCAGCAGTAAGTTAGGATCGGGAATGGAACAAAGGGATCTACCAATAAGAAAATGTGCAGGAGTAAGGGGTTTCAGATCATTAGGGTCAGTAGAAAGTGTGGACAGAGGACGAGAATTTAAGACACCTTCAATCTGAACCAATGAAGTATATAACTCTTCAAAAGTAAAATTTGTGTTACCAAAAACACGCTTTAAATGAGTTTTTACCGACTTAATTCCACTTTCCCAAATTCCTCCTTGAAAGGGTGCTTTGGGAGTAATAAACTCCCATTTAATACCCTGATTTGCCAGAAAATTATATATAGCATGGTGATTGTCATCAGATTTGACGAACTTCTGAAGCTCTGCTAATTCTTTGGAAGCGCCGATAAAATTACTGGCATTATCTGACGAAATCGTATTTGGTTTGCCTCTGCGACCTATAAAACGTCTTAATACCGCAATGAATGCTTCGGTGGTTAAACTTGTTACTAGTTCTGTGTGTACCGCTCTAGTGACGAGGCAGACAAATAAACATATGTACGCCTTTAAATACTTGGCACCGCGCGTTTTTCTATCTTTGATCATTACCGGGCCGGCATAATCAATACCTACATTATAAAATACAGGAGTGTTAATTTCCAAACGTTTAGCTGGCAAGTTACCCATTAAAGGATTGGTAGATTTTGGATGGACCCTGAAACATTTTATGCACTTGTGAACTATTTCTTTGGCGCAGTTTCTGCCTGATATTGGCCAATAATATTCTCTTATACATGCTAAGAGCTGTTGAGCGCCACAATGCATTAACTCAACATGAAATTTCTGAAAGATTAATTTTGTAAGCAAGTGATTATTTGGCAATAGGATCGGATGTTTTTTATCGAAGTTATAATGCGAGTTACAAATTCGCCCGCCTACTCGTATGATTCCGTCATTGTCCAGAAATGGGTTTAATGACGAAATATTTGAGGTGGTTTTTAGCTCCTCTTTGGCTTGTAGCGATTTTACTTCCTTTGAAAATGCTTCAGCTTGACACCTTTTGATTAACACATGCAATGATATTTTAAGCTCTGCTATTGTTAGTGGGCCGTAGCATCTTCCTGGTTTTGAAACCTGAACGTTTTTTACGAATCGCAGAATCCAAGCAAACACACGTTGTAATGTGTTTAGGGACGAAAATCTCTTAAAAAGGTTAAATGCCTCTGGTGTGAAACAATTGACAACGGAGTTTGGTTTAGTTTCAGAAGTTGGCAAATTGGTAGATTTAAAGTTCTGAACTGGCCAATAATCTCGTGATAATTTTAAAAAGTCAGGTCCATGCCACCACAATGAACTGCATTCTAGATCTGCGGCGCTACATCCTCGAGATATTACATCAGCGGGATTTAATTTTGATGGTACATGAAACCAGTCTTTTACGTTAGTATTTTCTTGAATGGAAGCTATTCGATTTGAGACAAATATTTTGTATCTGTTTGGAGATGAATTTATCCAGTTTAAAACTATGCTAGAGTCTGACCAAAGAAAAGTGTTATGAAAATGTATAGTTAATGACTCCTTGGATTTTTGAACTAACTGTGTCAGCAAAACCGCTGCGCATAGCTCAAGTCTTGGTATTGTGGCACCTTTAAGAGGAGCAACACGTGATTTTGCGCACAAAATTTCACTAGTGATATGGTTGTAGCTATCTTGACATACAATGTACAAAACTGCACCATATGCATAAGAACTGCTGTCTGAAAAACCATGCAATTGAATATAAATGGAGTTCACTGCTAGTGCGCATCTTGGAATTTTAAAGTTTTTTAATGTGTCTAATTGATTCTGGAAAGAATCGAATTCAGAATTCAAATTTTCTGGAATGCTTTCATCCCAAGCCACACCTAATTGCCACAATTTTTGAATTATAAGCTTACCCTTAATAATAATAGGGGCGAGAAGACCAAGAGGATCAAATAGCTGTGCTACCGTGGACAGTATGGCCCGCTTTGTATTGCTGGTAGAAAGAGATACAGATTTAGTATCATAATAAATGTAATCAGCCACAGCGTTCCATGAAAGACCTAAAGTTTTGGCATTTTCACGGTCGCCTAATGGAATAGTATGAAAAGTGGAGATTGATTCGCAACTTTCATTTAGAATTTCCGAACTATTAGAAAGAAATTTTCTAATGGGAAAACAGGCGCTACTCAATATGAGAACTATTTCCTTTTGCATCTCTTGTACCTCTTCTACGCTATTGCCTCCACATAGGAGATCATCCATATACAAGGAAGTTTTTAAAATATTTGCAGTTTTTGGATACTGATCAGAATTTTGGTCTGCTAAATATTGTAGGCACTTTGCTGTTAAATAACTAGCACTGGCGGTACCATAAGTAACAGTATTTAACTCATATACATCAATAGGTGAATTAACTTCTTCACGCCACAGTATTCGTTGGAATTGTCTTTGATCGAAACGTACGAGTATTTGGCGATAACATTTTTCAATATCACCGGTAAGAGCATACCGATGTTGTCTAAACCGCAACAGAATCGAGAATAGATCGTCTTGAATTACGGGACCTACAATCTGCGTGTTGTTTAAGGATATTCGCGAGGTCGTTGGAGCACTCCCATCAAAAACTACTCTTAACTTGGTTGTCAGAGAACTTGATTTAATTACCGCATGATGTGGTAAATAAAATGGTGGTACATTTGAAATATTTACCTCTGCCTGAAAAGTATCGAAAGCCTTTTCTGGTTGGAAATGCTCGACTTCGCTTAACCTAGGGAGTTTGGACATATGCCCTAGTTGTATATACTCCTGAATAAATTTGGAATATTCAATTCGTAAATCTGGATTCAGCATTAATTTCCTTTCTAAATTAAGAAATCGTTGAGTTGCTTGCTCTTTAGAATGCCCCAATAAGGCTAATTTTGAATTGAAAGGTATAGTTACTATAAATCGACCAGATTTGTCACGTGATATTGTTTTATAGAATTGCTCTTCGCAAAATCTTTCTTCTGCTGAAAGCATAGACAGTGGATTTCGAGGTTTAATGTTCTCAATTTCCCAAAATTGTTGTACAGTATTATTTAAACGGTCTATACCTGACTCAAGAGTTAAATGTGAGCAAATTAAGCTACTGCCGCAGACTTCTTTAGTTTTATACATTCCAGATATTATCCAACCCAATAGGGTTTTCTGTAAAACTGGCAGATTCTTGCCCAGACTAATTTGGCCTATACACAACAGCTCATAGAAATGACCAGCGCCGATTAACATGTCCACGGGCAAGGATTTATTAAACGTAGGGTCAGCTAATCTGATGTTTTTTGGTATGTTGAAATTTGATTGATCAAACGACACGAGAGGTAACTTTTCAGTAATTTTTGAAATAATTAAAAAGTTCATATTTATATTAAAACTACTGTGTAAAGATGCTATTTGAATGTTACTACTAGAATTACACTGTGAAGCGTTAGAATTTAGTCCAACTACTGTAGTAGCAACCGTTTGTCGTTTTAATTGTAATTTATTTGCCAAATCTTCAGTAATAAAATTAGCGTGGGATGCAGAATCTAGTACTGCCCTTGCATTGTGCCATTTATTTTTAATATCTTTGACTTTAACCCAGGCCGTCGATAATAAGACATGCTGTACGTTATTCGTTAAACACGAAAGTGTAGCTCCGGCAGGTGCAATGGCTGAAGAACTAGCCACAGGTACGACTGGCAAAGTGTCACTGTTTACTGCCGTATCTGTGGATGCGTTCGTACTTAAAATTGCATTGTCAAAATGAAGTAGAGAATTATGTCTTTTATTGCATGTTCTACAGTTGTATCTAGAATTGCATTTAGTTGATGACGAATGCGATAAACAATTACGGCATAATTTTAGCTCTGTGATTCTGTCAAAGCGTTGTTTTACAGTGGAACCTACAAATGAAGGGCATTGCGTTATAACATGATCTTGTTGGCAGTTGAAGCACTTAGATGGATTACTTTTATTCGCAGTAATGAATGACTGCTTGTAATTATTTGATTTAATTTTATTGAATCCATTTTTGTTAAACCCTGCGTTATGCTGATTAAAGACGGAATTGTTAGTTGTAACCCTGTTGGTATCTACTTGTTCGAGCAACTGACATCTAGTTTTCAAAAAATCATCGATGTCTTCAAGAGTAAGAATTTCCCTAGGTTTAATTTTAGAAAATTCAATTCTTGTCAAATTATCAAACTTATTTAAAAGAATATGTGTAATAAACATAGCACATTCATCTACTGGCATTCCAAAATTTTGTAAACTACGAATGTGTTTGTTCAACTCGTCGTGGAGTTTGCGTAAATCGACTGCATTGTCCTTACCGACTGGTTTTAAATCAAATATGCCCTTAACGTGCGACTGAATAATACATTTAGGGTTGTTATAACGCTCGCATAAAAGGTCGAATGCTACCTTGTAATTTGAACCAGTTGGTTGAACATTTGCAACAAGTTGGCTTGCTTCTGATTTCAAACTAGAACGCAAATGCAAAAACCGTTCTACATCGGTAAGATTTGTGTTATCATGTACAAGCGCTTTAAATGTTTCGTAAAACGACGTAAAATCTTGGTAATTACCATGAAAAGAAGGTAGAGTGATTTTTGGAAGTTTAGCATTAACGCTATTATTTAAACTTGAACTAATACCTGCATTTGAATGTGAGGATTCGTTTAAAGGTGATCTGCGTGGCCCTTTGTTTAAAATGTCGGTAGCTTTAGAAGTAAGCTCCATAAAATGTTCATAAAACTCTTCAGGGTTTTCTAATTCGAGTACATTCGCCGACAAGGCATTTAAATCTATACAAATTTCTTCGTATTTGCCAGCTAAAGGTTTGATATCATCTAATCGTAAGCTAAGCTGCGTTAATAAATTTTCCTCAACAATATTTTCTGGTAAACAACCTAGAAAATTTTGAAAGGATTTCAATTTCGTAGCTATTGAGTTTCCACTGGCTATTAAACGTTTAATGTCTTGTTTCTTCGACATCTTTGATAATTAACAAATATGAACCTTGTGCAAAATCTAAGATGTAAACGCTGTAAGACGCTAAAGGCAAACCAAATATAGCTTAAGCTGCAAAAAGGCAGTTGGAATTTTAAATGCGGCAATAACTGCAGTTGCTTTAATGAACTAAAATAAGCTCAGTAAATATATCGGTTCGTAAAACCACTTTTGATAACGTGGTGTAAACAAATTCTAATTTCGAATGTAGTACTTTGATTAAATCGGCAAAAATGCATCTAAAGCGTGAATATTGAACTACGATTACGTAAGACAACGTAAATAATAGGAAAAGGAATTGAACAGAATATTTGCTGCGTGCTCAAGGACGTTAAAGATTTCGTAATATCGTACCTTTTGCGTCGTTTTCGTGAGTGCGTGCGCTGCAGCTTCTCAGTCCGTTAGGGTTGTTGACATGCCTGATAAAGCCGTGACGTCAGCGAACACAAAGGGTGTCCCGGAGGCAAAAACGCTCATGGGCAAGGAACGATGAAGCGGGCTGGCGTCGCATCGGCTTGCATCCAAAATGGCTAGCACGGAAGACAATGGAATGTAGAAAAATGATACCTGCAATCACTGATCCTTTAGGTGATCTAGTGTGGTCCTTTGGTTGACCCCGTGGTTATCCTTTGGTTGATGATCCTGCTCGAAGTGACCAATGTAAATGAATGTAAATGGAGTCCAAATGAACTCCGGGTTGTTTGAATTGGCGTGGACTGTAACTTGTTGTTTTATTTTTGTGCCCTCAATGCTTGATGAAGGGCAGCATGGTTTTGCGTTTCCAAATGTAGAAAGGCACTGAATAAACTTGACGTTGGATTTTGAAATTTTATTAAATGTAACACTTAACACTACATAGTTAAAAAATGGATGACTGTACAGTTACACCGTTCAACTTACAATACACAATATACCGGGTAGGTGCATATCCTCCCTTCCCAACGACAACCGGATGTGCGTCCCCGCAAATGGCGCATGACAGTCTTTTGATTTGAAATTAAGCGGTACTCAACAGCTACCTATTTTGTTCACGCGGAAACCCAAAACGCTCGGCGAGCGGCAAAGTGATGAAAACGCACGCGCAGCTGCAAATGACCACTTTCTGCTGTCAAATGATAGTGAGAAAAATCTACTTTCGATGTCAGTCGTCGAAAAAATAATGAATATATTTCAAATCGTCTCGGCAAACAACAATTTTAAGTTTAAATTATGCAATAAACATATAATCACTTAATAGATATTTAAGTAACAAGGAATGTACAGACCTATTAACATTTGAGGTAGGTAAGTACAAACCAAGGCGAAGCATCGTGTGCGGTAAATATACATTATCGCACTGAGTGCGGTAATAAAGCCCTTAACGATACCTACTCATATTAATTTGGTAAATAGTCTATAACAACACCGATGGCGTTCAACGATCTTAATATTACTTCAAAACGTGTACCGCACGCTTCAGTTTTGTAGATAGTTCAGTACTGTACAGTGTACACCTTGGTTTTGGAAATTATTATAAGTTGGTTTAACACATTTGTAAAATTTACTATTTATGTGTCTTTTAGTTTCCTGAGTTGTACTTGAAAACTTCTTTCTTAGCTAATGGTAGTGCGGTCATCTTATGGTCAAATAGTCTATTCTGGATTTGCTGTGGCCTAATATCTACAAAAATAAAAAATTGTACAAGACACTATTTTAAAGTAAAATAATTTCTCCTAACACTCACAATGATTTCTGCAATTATCCACTTTGAGGAATTTAAAACCCAAACAAAATAGGTAGTTTTAAACAACTACAAGGAACATTTTATAATTGTAATTTCTATGTTGTTAGATTTCAGTAGAGGGGGCACGTTTTTCTTTAAATGTTACAAAATAATATTTTTGGTTGCTTATGGTATGCAAAATGCGACGCCTGAAATTGCAAAATTATAGGAAATACATACAGAGAGATACATTTAGTTGCCCTTGAATGTGTTTTGCGTGTACATTTTTACATGCCGCTATATTCTTCATTGTTCTTGAACTAGCCAAAGCTGTCACTTTTAAGTATTGACAGCTGTGGCTGGCTTGAGAAGAATTTAGATTATAACGGCACATAAAAGTTTTACATGTAGATATCAATGGCAGCTAGAACTTGTATCTAGTTCTTTTTTAATCACTGTGTATATCATTCTAAGCAATATTAGTCAATAATTTGAGCAACAGCACAGTATGACGGTGACTATATTTTTAAACTAAAACTGAGAAACGTATACCTATAAAATAATAATTACCTAAGAGTTACTAAGAAATTCAGTGCCGACGTAGAATGACTTACAAAATTGCTGCAATACCTAGATTGTGTGATTGTGTTAGAACCAAAACTTTTTGCAAAAGCAGGCATACTCTGCTAGGAGATTAATTTCAGTAACTATTATATTTTGACTGTGGCTGTCTCTGTACAGATTGCCTTACAAAACACCAAGATGTCAGCAACATACATCATTTTGCTCATAAAACTAGATTTTTTGTAGGTACCGCGTTTGTTAGTAATGTACATTTGCCTTCTACGGCGGTTCGTGTAAGAACAACTTAATATGATACAAATTCCTTACATAATAGTAAACAGTTTGTTATACTATTTTATACGAAATTCCATAGCATATTGCCTCCTCAATTTCAATGTTGATGAGTGATATATTGAGCCAGATAGTCTTTCGCAAATGAAAATTTAGTTCGCATAAGTTAAAACTTATGAATGCGTTTGTAAGTTTTTCATTTTCACAACGTTCGTACCATATTTTCTTCATCCAGTTCGTAATGGTAAGATATATAATTGTTTCAGTTCGATTGGTTTCTCTGTTATTTACTACAGCACAAGAAGATATGCATGTAGTCAACGGTTTTTCGTTTTTGTTGATGTACTGAAAGTCCAGTATAGTAGATGTGGATAATAGAAACGAGTACGACGTCATTACTAAATGCTGTTTATTAGTATTTGTACATGTACCAATAGCTACCAAATGTGTGATCAAACATGTAATTAAATATAATTATAATATTCGTGAAGTTCCGATAGTATTAGATGGCACAGATTGTTTTTAAATCATTTGTATCTTGCCCGATCGAACATTAAAATGTTGAGAAAAAATGTAAGCTGACCTGATTTAAACATAAACGTGTAATTGAATTACATAAATTAAGTATCGTTGTTATATTTATTTTAACTATTGATTGCAAAACTACTTGCGTATATACTACGTAGTTCCGGCCTAAAGTTTTAAGACATACATATTAAAGGGATAATTAAATCCTGGACCTTTTTAAAAATATCTTGTTCTTTCCTATACCTTTATTCTACTTATACAGTTACGTTAAAAATAGAATAACACTGTGAAGATTTAAGAACCAATTCCATATAACCGTATAACAGCATGCATATAAGTTAAAGCGATTGTTTTTAACTAGAGCTCTACCTTATATGACTGTTACACTCTGACACAACGCACATTACGTAGAGGGCCGTACAGAAATAGGATTTATCACAAAAAAATAAATTTTTACTTAACAGTTTCTACATATGAGGGTACTATTATAATAACTGTTCGAATTAGTTTATTAAATCATTATTTGGACAAAAATTCGTGTGTCAAAAAAAGAATCACGTTCAGCGCGAATTGTCGTAATTAACACCTCATAGTTTCTTTAATTATATGCAAATAATCAAAGCAATTGGAGGCCAAAATAGAAGATTGGGAACAGGTTTTCTTGTCAATAAAATATATAATTAGCTAGTGGTAGGATACAAAGCAATATCGGATAGAATAGCATATATAAGAGTAAAAGGCATCCGCAGACACTTAAGTATTATGAATGTGCACATGCCGACAGAAGAAAAAGAGGATGAGGTAAAAGGTTAATTTTACGAGCAGCTAGAGCGTGTATAGAACGAGATCCCAAAATATGATATGAAAATAGTATTGGGCGATTGCAATGCGAAGATTGGCAAAGAGGCAATTTACAGGCTAACGCTAGGGAGCTTTAGCAAACATGAAAGTACAAACGAAAATGGAAAAAGTCTTATAGATTTCGCAACAGATAAACATTTGTTTATAAGAAGAACGCAGTTTGAACAGAAGGAAATTCATAAAGGGACATGGACGGCGCCAAATGGGCAAACTGTTAACTAAGTGGATAATATACTAATAGAGACAGAACGGATTGGTAGCAAAAATTATAAAATACGGAAGTTAAAAGTTGCACGAGCGCATATGGAAATTGATTAGGCAAATATGGCAGAAAGAGAAGGAGCCAGACCAATGGTCAAGAGCAATGATAGTCCCCATACACAAAAATGGGGATAAAACCTGATGTGAAAATACAGGGGGATAGCTATAGTTCATGTAACGTACAAAATTCTGGCGATCCTCATAAAAGGGAAGCTTGAAACTTACACAGAAGCAATTCTGTCAATCACCAGTGTGGCTATAGAAGCAACAGCTCCGTCACCGATAAAATATTCACTGTGAAGCAAATACAAGAAAAAATTTATGAATGTAGTCAAACCGTGTTTGTAATATTTATAGATTTCCAGCAGGCCTACGATTCCATAATAAGGGTTAAGCTATACAGAGCACTAGAAGACTTATATCTACCAAAAAAGTTAGTGGCATTAATTGAAATGGCATTCCAGAAAACAGATAATACAGTCAGGTGCATGGTCAAGAAACAAAGGCCATTAAGAGATAAGAGATAATACGCGACAGCAGAATAGATCTACCAGGAACAATCTACAACACAGAACACCAACGTATCGCATATGCAGATGACGTGGCGTTACTAGCAACATCAGAAAAGAAGCTGAAGAAGGTAGTGAGAAGGCTGTAGCACGAAGCAAGTAAAATTGGGTTAAAATTGGACTACCTAACAGTAAGGGTGAAAAGGTATCTCAGCCATAGCCGTGATCAGCATATGGTACAGGTCAGATATATTTGAACTGCTTCTTGTGCATCCGTGTTATCGCAGTATGGCGATCCTACGTTCTTGGTTGAAAGAGATATTCGATATTCTGTTGAACTTTGCTTTTAATTAAGGTGAATTGACCTTTTTACTGCAATTAATTATAATTTGTAATCAACACACAATCACTTGCTAACAAAATTTTATTGGCTTTAGTTTCTTTTATAAGTTGGGCTAATTTGATACCGATATGTCTTTGGTGGCTTTCAGCTAATGTAGTTCTACGTTGAAAAACGTATTTTATGTAACAGTAAACTCACTAATACGCCCAACTGTGGGAATTATGGCGAAAGATTTTGTAGATAACTTTTGCCCTTGTTTTATTATTTTTAATTACGATTATTTGTTGCGCCTCTCCAGGTAAACGAGTCTGGGTATCTACATGCGCTAATTAATAGTTTTCAATATGAGATTGCGTTCACTTAATTTAGACGTCTATGCTTCGCTTAATCGCTTCTGATCGCTGCTAAATACTTAAATGCTTTTATGCTTACCATACATATGTATATGTTATTTTAGTATTGCATCTTTCATAATTAATGTTCTTATTGAATATTTTTTGAAGGTGTATCTGAATGTTTAGGGTTTATATTTCTACCTGTTTTAGAACTAGTCTTTTATTAAAAGTCATCTCACGCTTCTGCTATGCTTCTTCTTCTTCTTCTTCCTCTTGATTTAGGCTGAGAGCCTGTTATTTCCACACATTGAGTGCGGTTTTATAAGCCATCTTAATCCGCGGCCGGAGTAGGTGGCTAGCTTAACCCCTTGAATTAGGGAAGAATGCCCTCACAGGGGTCACGACCACCAAAGATGTTCGTATGGTGGCCGGAGAGCGTTCGATGTTTCCAATGTACGGGTGTGGGGCTCGAACCCACTACCTGCCGAATGCTGGCGCAAGCACTCTACCAGCCGGCCACACGCTCTCTTCTATGTACTTCCACAATACCAGATTACAAAATAAGTTTTAGCAGTAATTTATTGCCCCCTAGTAATATAACAAGGGTGAGATATATTTACTAATAATTTTCCAACGCCAAGGGTTCACTGATTGTTACAATAAAAACTATCCCAACGGCTTGCCCGAGGGCAGTTTTCTAACAGCACAAAAACCCACATACAAATTATGATTTAAAATTGACCTAATAACGCCAAAAAACACGAGTTGCTTGCTTTTTCCATTTCTACTTCTAATTATAACACCATCCATAGAATCGATAATCACCCCTTGTGTACTTAGCGCTTGATAAGCATCCCTAGGGTTCTTATCAGATACTTAGTTCGGGATTGGTCGATTTTATAGAAATGTATGGTTTTCATTGGATGATATCAGTCATGTGACAGTTGAGTGTAATAATCATTATTATTTATAAATTACGTTTTGACTTTCATATATAGCAACCTTCTTTAACTTTGTTTAGTTACTGTCAATATGGATGAATAACCATTTTATTTTTCTGTTGCACAAAGTGTGCACCAGTGCTGGCCCCAGAAAAGTAATTTTTGAACGAAACTAAGGAGGATCAGTATTAGCTTACCATAAATTCACTATTTTATTACCAATACAAAACAACAACATAAAGCAATCTTAAAATACGTAAACAAGCAAAAACGATGTCGTCTGCTGGAAAGGTCGTACTGAGTGCTTTTGGAACATGAAAGGAGTTATATGCATTGATTTTCTTACACAGCAAAGAACAATTTAGTGCTCTCCATTGATAAGAAATGTTCGAGTCCTGCATGAGAATGGTAGGGAAAACACTTCTACACTTACCCTCAAGTTTGTACCACCGTTTCTTTTAGATCATAGAGGTAAACACTAGCTGGACTGAGATTTGAAGACGAAGACCATGTGGAGAATTTTGTAGAAAACTGGATGAATGTAGTGAAAAACAGCTATATCAGAGGTAGTATGTCAGATAGATGACATAAATGTATCGAGTGAAAATACATCGACATTAGCAATAACCATTATGCTGTCAATAAAGTATAATATAAGAATTCCAGCTCATATCGGAAGTATTTTCGTATACTGTAATTTTGAAATGAAGGAATTTATAAAATTTAATCAACAATAACCCAACTTCTCTTCCAATTAAAGATATCGTTGTGTAGATACTCGAGAGTTCCTAGAACTTATTAAATTTATTGAATCAAAGTTATTTCCATTGGACTGTGGGTACATAAAATTATATACATAGCGATAATTTGCGGGAATTTAGCTTCACTACAAAGTTTCTGAAGCGGAATCGAATGTAATTTCCGCTTAAAACCGCTTTAAGTAACACCAACTGAATATTGCATTAAAATGTAAAATGCAACTTGATTTAATTCCAGCTCAGCCAACTGAAAATGTAACTTGGAATGCAAGTGCCATTTGGCGACGCATGCACTTGGTAGTTTTCACTAGAGCAAAAATTTCCAGAACAAATTGAGTTTATTGGTATTAATGTAAGTTTTCTAGAGCAATTAAGATCTCCCGAGAGTAACGAAGAAGAGTTAACTACATTTGTTCCACATAATGGAACGTGCACCGGTCCTTTTACGTGAAGTCTGGGTATTATAACTGCATTAGCAACTTATAATGACTGCTTCGTGTGAACATGTGTGAAGTTAAATTTTACATTTTGGTGGTATTTTGCACGATTACAGCCACATTCGAAGAAAAATCTATAACTACTGCATTATGACTGCATCAGAGATTCCTTAGCTATGCTGATGTGAGATGCGAAGCTACGCTTACTCGTATTTAATTAAAAGCGCTAATTGACTTAATCATTAACCTTTTTTTGCTTTTCAGCTTATCCAATAAAGAAGTGAGCAAGTTGGAATGTAAAGTAAAAGTTGTACTTATTAATGATACATTCTAATTCGAAAATGAAATACGCTGTTTGAAAGAGTCGTTATGTCCTTAAATAACTTGTTTGAGAAAAAGCTTGAGAGAACGTGGCAATAATAGGGGTTAAATATTTTATTGTTGTGTTACGACTACGAGGATGCATAGAATCAACCAACATTTTAAAATAAAATATTTCATTATTCAACATAGTATCCTCTTCATATAACACAATTATTACAGCAAACCTGCGACGCCTATAAACGTTGAAAGAAAGTGCTTTCTTGCTCTGCAAATCAGCCCTTTTCATTAAAAGAAAATTTACGTTCTTTAAAATTAATTTTCATTTGAGAGAAGATAGGTTAGTTCGAGGTAGCCAAATCTGGGAAATAAGGGGTAATAGGAAGTAATTTTAAACCTATATCATGAACGGTATTCATTGCAATATACGACTTGTGTATAGGTGCGTTGTTCTGCAAAAACAAGACACACCTGGTAAATTTTTCGCGTCTTTTTCTACTATTGTTTCCCGTAGTGTTGTCAGTAGTATGGAATCATATTGTAAGTTCTTGTTGTATTTTTATACAGATATTCAACCATGTTTAGCCTACGACTATCCCATACAACTGAGACCAGAGCTTTTCAAGTATATTTCTGAACATTTAGGTCTTGGAGAAGCAAAGTTTTTCCATTCCATGGGTTGCTGTTTTGTTCATGGGTTAAAGAAATTAATAGAACATAAAGGATTTCGAATGATAACGTATAATAAATGTTCAAACTGTAATATACTAATAATAACATATCACAAAACTAAGAATTCATATAAAACGCTTTTAATAATATCAGATCTTTTTTCGTTATTTCAGCTTTTCTAAATCATGAGGTCTGTGTAACATCAAAAGAAATAATTTAGTGGGAAAAGATCCCGAGATCTTGCCGACTATTCTACAGCTCCTCGTCTACTAATCCAATTATTAGGCAACACTGGTTTACACATTCACGCTCGTTGCAACAATACCAACTATTGTTTTTTTGAACCCTTAGGTAGCCTTCTTCATTGGAAAATAACATTGACACTGCTGCTGTTACTGTAGGACGACCGGTTCAGGAAGATCTTTGAGGTGATCTATTTCTCTGTTTCTTTATCTTACTAACAGCAAATCTTACAATCTTCCTTGAGTAATCGACTCTATAGGTCTGGTTCTGTCGCCATGCAGCGTACCTTAGTATCACAATCCTCTCCGTTTCCATAAGTTTGATTGTTATAATTTATTGTTTATCGACATCTAACTTTAATTACAACGACTCATCACTCCCTCGCCATTGAGAATGTATTAGAAATTCTCCAGCCTACTGGCATTTAAAAAACGCACAGTAACTTCAATAGCTAAACCCCGCCGAGATTTCAATGCAAATGTTTTAGGAGATTGCTCCATACTTCGTATACAGACTCTATACAAAACAGAACTCAAAGTGCACAAACATTAATTCAACTTCTGGATTTCTTTGGACAATTTATAGTACAAGCATTGCAGAATTTATTCGTACAAGTGCAGTCTCTGTGCAAGGGAACTAGCTCTAATTTAACTAGAATGAAAAATTCTGATATCGATGTTGCATCGTCGTTAGAGTGTACTTTATTCAATATACCAGTTGTTTCTTTTACTGCATTTTCCTGCTCTGCTGCAACATTATTTTTAGACAACAATTTAATCGCCTATTCTCAAAGCATTCTAGAGTAACTGGTTTTTGTTCATCCTGAGATTACGTAAATATGCAATAACGCTTAAATTCCAATTTACTAGGATTCAGGTTTATACATGCAGCTTCAAGGTACAAAAGTAATTTCTCTAAGTAGCAATGCATACAGTTTCAAGCAGTAAATAAAGGTGACATATTTCTGTAGCATTGAAGAGATTTGATATTATAGTAGGTGCACAGCAACATCTCAGATAAAATATTATTCCGATAGAACTGTACTTTCACGTTGAAAAATATATAATTATATTGTTTACTGACTTAGTAATGAATATCGCCATGAATGACAATGAGATACCTGCCATTGTTCTAGTGTTGATGGTGTTTTTATAATTTACGACGGCATAGCATTTCATCTCCGTGGCAGATTATAAACACAGCACAAGAAGCACATGAAGGACAAGTACAAACGTTTGAAATATCTTTTAAATAAGAATAGTGTAATAAAAAATGCACGTTATATGTATTTCAGCTCACAATAAATACACCAAAGCACAAATTATGGACTGCATGATACACGTGTCAAACTAATGATTTACTATTACCTCGTTCAAACGTAGTTTCCTTTACGTATGCGTAATAAATTCCTTATGAAGAAACTATATTCCATCAAGATACGCTATCCTGAAGCCCCAATGCACCTTTTCCGACAGTGGAGCTGCTACTCACGTACGTGAAATCTCATGTTTTGCAGTATAACTGATTTTATTTTGACCTCTAAACAAAATGATCATAATTGAATAAACAATTGGCGAGCGTCAATATTGAACCAGAGCCGGCAAATAGCGTTTCGTGCGCAGATATTTTCAATTTTGCAATTGTGTGTACAATTTAGACAATGGCAGTTTTCATCGTAACTAAATGAATAGAATTTGTTGATAAGCAATTTACAGTTAGACCGACCGTCAAATACATTGGTAGTAAAGATTTACAGTACTAAATTTAACGAATGATAGAATCAAATAAAAATACTCTAGATTTGTTTAAGCAAAGTATTGACATGTGTATTTTATTTATTGTAGCTACCAGGGCTAGCTATATAATAGTTACAGTTCTGTAGGAACACCATTTTGAATTACACTGGTCGACAAGGTTTTTTTCATAAGAAATCTGAGTAGTGAATCTAGTGCATTTTTTCATCCTGAATTCAGATCGCTACTTGGTAGATGTACTTTTATAGAAATTACCATGTTTTTGATTTTTTTCATTTTTGCATCAGTGTTAATTCCATCGACTACAAAAATAACCATTTTTACATCCTGTATAAAAATGTTTTGTAACACATGCCAGAATATAACCTTTTGAGTTTGTTCAAACTATTGTTTGCCCATGAAATAAGACAATTAAGTAAAATCATGCGGACACAAAAGTGCGTTCAATTAGAATAAAAGAACTAGTTCACGACATATGCCAATTAAACTATTTGTATACAAGCTAGTGTCGGTTTACTGGGTCACGTTGCAATACTATAAGGAAGCTTTATGCAGACTGCATTATAATAATATCATTAGGTCAAATTTCACACACATTGTTGACCGGCGAAGTATTTTTATGCAAACGTCGTGTTTTGTGCCTATACGAATACTAGGTTTTGAGTTCAAAATGAGCAAACACGACAAACATTCAATTATGTATAAGGACTTGTAATTATTTACTATTTAAATATACTTCTAAACTCTGAGGTGTATTCATTTGTGACTAGATACAGGCTACAAATTGTCTAAGGAGCAGTTAGGCCTTGCTACTCCAGTAACATCTTATATCAAACGAAACTTTCACCTCCTTCAGTAAACAACCTGGTTATGTAATTATATAATATGTGCCCCGAAGTGCGTCCTGAACGAGTGCACGAAGTAACCCACGGAACTACCCAAATCAAAGGATTGCATAAATACAAGGAGCATAGCGGACAGAGTTTCTATTTCAAATCAGAAACAAACGACATGTTTATCTCTATTTAATGATGTAAAATTTGAGCTCGGAATGTGAGCGTTCTTATGTTTTTTTTTATATTAGAAGGTACTAGAAAAAGGAAAAACAATAGTGTTTGTGTTTTAAGTAAATCAACAACATAATTCTAAAGTTAATAAGGTAAGGTATCAAAAACACACAAAAATGTAGGATAGGAAGATATAAGCTCTTTATTGATACTTCGGCATAGTGTTGGGACGGAGTGATTTTTGCCTTGAGCTCTTTGGGGCGCCCGCTCAAGACACATTAATTCAGTCTTCGTAATCTGTTTAAAACGGTGCTTTCAGAGTGATATGGCCGTTATCACATTGTGTTATACATGTGATCCCGTCATATTTGTGACAACTTTAGCTAAAGGAATTCGCAAGACATACGGACATTAATTATTGCAAAACCTAGATTTAAAGTTGAGTCAGAGATTTATCAATACCTACCATTAAAGGAGAGTGCGAAAAAGACGAAAAGCGCGGATTGCATGGCATTTCAAATTGAAAGGTGAGAATGGATAGAAATTTGAATCTGTCGATAACTTAAAAGATATTTTCCGAACCGAGTAACAAACTCGCGACCTCTGGCTCGGTAGTTGAGTATACGTTATGTATACTACGTCATACCGACAGCGTAGTTACGTCACCGTTTAACGTCTATTACTGGTAACGAGAATGCAAATAGGCAAAAACAAATAAAGAGATGCGATAGATACCGTCCGGAAGCCTTTCAGTTTATTTTCTAATATTCCACACAAACAGGCATAGAAACAACTTCGCTAAACTAAATTTTCCCATTTTCGCTTAACTCCAAAGCGGAGTCTTTCTTTCTTCTTCAATTTAGCTGTTTTACTTCCCCAAAATTCAGATTCTTTTCAAAGTAACCCTCTTCCTATTCATTATTTTCTGCGGTTTTGTTGATACTATCGCATCGCTATCAAGTACCTGGTTGAGAAAGTATTTTTATCTTCTCTAAAGCTTCTACTTCGTATGTAGGATAATTTTTGTTGGTTGTTAAAGGTGTCCTTCATTTTAGTTCCCAAATGTCCCCATTCTTTTATTTATAAGTTCGCCCCAACTACTCTTCTTACACACCTCTTCCACTGAGCTACTGGGTGATTGGAAGTAAAACCCACCATATTGACGCTAGTCACGCTTCTCTCACACACGAGGTAGTAGCCGTATTGTGTCAAATGTTTTCTGAATTACAATCTGTAAGGATAGCTTTTATTTCTCTCCAGCTTTTTCGTATGTAGTCGAAGGCAAAACATACCCTGAACATGTTTGTTAACACAGGTGTTTCAGGATTTTGAATGGTTAAAGAATTTTGTAGCCCATTGTATTTTATGAGGTGGGAAGGTTTTTGTGGATGTTGTGCGTGAAAAATATAATTGACATTAGTGGGGCTGAGTAAGAATGAAAAGAGATAGAGCTTATAGGATGCAAACAGAGAAACAAACATTTGCAAAGTGGAAGCCTAGTTGAAAAACCTCTAAACGTTATAGCTAGAATATACAGGGCATATAATTTCATGGTCATAATTGTTTATCTGTGGGTACATACCTTGTCAGGTTAAATAATGTCATTGAATAAGCAAATGTGCTACGTTAATTTTGAAAAGGTTCGGGTGTTCCTTGAGCTGTTTGATTTCCAACATATTATGCATCTTTCGTATAGTTCTGCGTTAATATTTTCTAATTACTTATTAATAAGATACAATTTTCATTGTACCTCACGTCTTGCCATGAAACCATATCATTAAGTTTTAGTGACTACAAGAATTACTATAGTGGGTACCAAAATACTAATGCCTACTTTATTCTCATAATATTGCGTCCGTGAAGAACCAGCTAATTGGCTTATTAAAATAGAATGCTGTACGTACCGCTATTCATTTAACTAAATTAATTAACAAGAAACATAGTTCCATAATTATTTTTTTGTCGTTTCAACATCGATTACCATTTCTCAGAAGTTTATATTTTTTCTTTTAGTATCCCCGTCCACATTATACAAATACACCCACATGTTTAACTGAACTGTGAATATTCTTCTTTCGGAAATACTGGGCTTGTTGGAAATTCACAACCCGTAGCTAAGTGAAATATCTTTATCTTGTTTGCGCCGTATTTCCTTAATTCGTGAATAATAGCTTTCAAGAGATGTTCCCTAAGCTTAAAGCATCAGTAAAGTTTTTCTTAATTTCCAGATAATTGCAAAGAGAAAATTGCTGTAATTCATTCTTCATCAATTTTTATTATTTTTCCTACGAAAGACGGATCCTTAAAACGTTCAAAGCAGCACGTGCAACGAACCTGAATACAGTTTTTGAGAGAATTCGTACACATAGCTGGACTACATTATAGCATATCTCGAAAGCTCCGCGTCCATAAATTTATCAGGTGGAATTAATTAACAGTACAAATGACGCCTTGATTTTGAAATGAAATATATATTATGGCGTATGTTGCATGAAATATTATTTGGGATGAGCCACGTATTATTTAGAACAGCAGAAGTTGCCGCCGTCTTCTCAGATATTATCATTTCACGTCAACCCATTTAAAGGAAATGAATCGGTACGCGATCTTGTTTGCAAGGTTATGGCTCAGCATAGTAATTGCTTCATTACAATAGTTATCCTAGCTATTCGCAAATGTGGAAGTGGGTTGAGAAATAGACCATCAAAACTTGTTTGTTAACTGTGAAGTTGTATCTAAAGTCGTGCATCAACTTGTCTTGAATATTGTAACCTGATATTATAATACCAAACAACGAATTTCATTATTATTCATGTGCATGCATTTCAGCGGAGCATCTCGCTGTAACGAAAGTGGCTGACCTATATAAAATTAATATTATATTCGGACGCTGAAAGCTGTTGCAGTGTAAACGGTCACCTACAGAGAATGAGCAAAAACCAGTCCGGAAATTGTTTCTCTGTAATGGAATTTTGATGCAAATTGCCACGCATATCCGCGGCAATTCAAAACCACCGTTACGATTTTGATTTTTCAGCAAGTGCGGATGGCATTTAAATGATACTGAAATTTAATTAGCTCCTTGTTGAAACGTTTGATTTACGGTTAACACAGTGTTATCGCTTTCCAGTTTCCGAGAGGTGGCTTGATTTTTATTTTTTATATTCTACCTTTGATAAATAATAGCTGTTCTCATGGAGTGTTCCACATTTATACAGACGTATAGGATGAATATGCTTCATAGATAAATAAAGGACAGAAAAGTGTTGAATAAAAATGTTTTACTAATGCTGGTAGCAATAACGCGCTGTGCGAAAAAATAATTATAAAATAGCAGTCCAGTATATACAGTGAAGTCCATTTATAATGCAACATGGCCATATTGCAAGCTAAATCATCGGCCCACTTTGTCATTGGAATATAGCCAACTCATTATACATTAATTTAAAAATGTTATTTATGTATTGTTTATTGTTTTATCACCTGTAAAGTTATGCAAGGAGTTTTTTTTAAAATTTTAATAAATAATATATTTAAAACTAAGGATTTATTAAACATGACTTATACAGACGAAGAAAAAATAGAAATCTGCATAATGTTTCACGCCGGATTATCATTAGGTAATGTTCGGGATCATTGTAGTGTAAAATATCTTAACAGACCAGTCCCTAAGGCGTCCCCAATATCAAGAGCAGTTAGAAAATTTGCAAGTACAGGCTGCCTGGCACTACATGAAGAAAACATAGACGTAGAACAGTAACACATGAATTTACCCAATTAAACGTGCTGCAAGCCATTACAGAAAATAAAAACATCTCTACTGAAAAGATTGCCAATCAAGTAATTAATATTTTTATTACTAATATCGATTATTCTAACAAAATCATACAAAACGCAATAAATTAAATGAACTTTTTGTATTGTTTTTTTATCCTCTAGAACATTTTTCAAATTACTCGAAATTACGTCAGGCAAATTTATTGAATTTGCACTATTGCTTCTGACTGAAAATTCAGTTATTTATACCACTTCTATTTACCCTATTTACATTATTGGCTAAACTGCAGAATCCGGGGCATATATTCAACTCGTTTTTTTTGCTTTACTTGTAAATTTAGTTATGGTTACTAGAGAAACCTGGTTAATAATAATTAATATTAACAATAGGAGGGGAATGTGCGGCGGATTCTGCAGTTTTCCCACAAATTAAACAATAAATTATTTAGACATAGTCCGGCCGCCAAATAAAAAACCCAAAAATATCGTATTAAGTTTTTTTCTCGATGTAATTTGTTTCATCAGGTAGTCTTTTTCACATATTTGAATGATGACAAACTGTCACCTCTGGGCAACTGAAGATATATACACTATTTTCAATAATATTAGAAAGTTAGTGAAATCGTGATAATGAGTATTTAAATATTAAAGGTTTAAATCGGCAATGGGAATTGAAAAACTGTTTAAAAAGGCCAATTTAGATATTTAATATATAAAAAATATTTTATTCTGGAAGTAAAGCAGAAATTTAAAGTCATGTGGAGAAACATCAGTTTAAAGTTTAGACACTATAGAAAATTTGTCCAAAATCACTAATCTTCAATGGAATCATCAAGCTCATAGTCGTCATACTGATTTTCATCGTGGTCTTCACCCTCGTGTTCATCATTATCTTCTTCAACTTCAGCAGCATTAAGTCATTACAACAGCCATTCGTACAGCATAAGCAAATCATTGTGCAGAGCAAAGCAGCACTTTTGCAGCCACACCTTATAGTCTTGCAAGGAGCTTTGCTTTTACAAGACCATTTAATCAATCCCAGAATGTCAGGAGGTGCAACTTCTGTGTTCTCCGGCAATGTTATGGGCATTAACCATCTTGTTTTCATCCTTATTGAAGTCGTAAAGTAGTGTATTCAAATCTGTGAGATCAGAGTCCAGTGACTGGTTTCAAATACACGTTTGAAGGTGAGCACGCTTTACATTCTCTGTGAAAGCCGCTTCTGTTGGAGATAGCTAGCAAGGAAGGGGCAGCTGTGACCTATCACTTCCAATTCTAATTGCCCATAGTTTCACACGAGCATCTGAATTTGAATTGCACGAAGATTTACCATAGCATGCAGTCATGCACTTTGATGCTTGTTTTATAAGATCAGAATGATTAGCATGCAGCTCTTCTACCATAGATAAAGATTTTCCACTTTGCAATTTTTTGATGACTACTCTTTCCAATACATAGCAGTGTATCACATCTTCTAATAGCATGCGCTGCAATAATATCAGGTATTACGTTTTTATGTTTCATAGCTGATGCTCTAATGTCTATTACTGAACGACCATGGACTGGTGATTTCATCAAAACTGAAGTGGATATTTTCTTCAAGTTATAATAGTATAGAAGTAGCAAGAAAACATCAATGTCATCTGATATGACAATTACCTGTTCATGCTCATCAGAAGTTTCCTGGATTGCTTGTAGAACAAGGATCGTGTCAGCTTCCTCCTGTGTTGTTCTAAGGTCTTGTCTTCGTTCTATTTCACTACAATAAAGTTTACACGGCTGTGCGTCTGCACCTGTTAAGACTAATTTGTGTTTGTACGCATACCCGGCATTGTATGTGATATCATTGACAATGCTGCAGCATATGAGATTTATTAACTGCTTCTTGTTTTCTGTTGCACTCATAACAACTTTGCAAGAAGGCAGTGGTGTTGTAAGTTTGTAAACTTTGCTGGCTCCTGTGGCTCTCCTTGCTCTACTGCAATCTTTGGTGCTATACTGTTTATAACTATACTACTCCCTGTTTCGTACTATTCCCGCAACCTCACGTTTTATTTGCTTTGCTATTTTAGTTTCAGCTGCATTTGTATCATCGTCGTCATGGTCAGGACTTAGTCTTAAAGTCAATGCTGCCTTGTTGAGAAAAGTAATAACATTAGTAAATATTGGTGACGAGAGCACTATGAGAACGCTGCATTGGTCTTTGAGCACTTTTATCAAATTTGATCGGCTAAGATTACATCCTCCACTATCAGTATAAAGTTTGTGTAGTTCCACAGAGTTCCAGATGAGTTCTTTATCTGCCAAAAGCGCACTCACGGTTTCGTTAAATGAGATATCAGTTACTTCATTTTCTTCACACTTAGGTTTTGCAAATTCAACCGCATTTGAGCCCATGAATCTCTTGCGACAGTAAAGATGGTATTCTGCATCTCCAGCTTGTAAGTCGCTAACACTACTAACCAATCGGACTCTAACTTCCGAAGCCCACCTGTCATTTCTTGCAGCACAACTTTCAAGCATAACGGTCTTGACTAATTTTTTTTCGATCTGTCTTTCAACTCTCGAAACGGAAAGGCTGCTCTTCATCTATCAGGATGTTTTCTATCTTATTCTAGTTCACAATTCTTGCCACAGATGATGCAATGTTGAATAAATGAAATGGTTGCATTCCAATCGGCGTTGTATATTCAAATTTGAGGTACCGGTCTCTCTACCAGTAAATCAAGTTTGAGATCTTAATCTTTTCACATGAGTTTTAGATGTGTATGTAGATATGCAGTTTCTATGACACAGTATTGTATAGTCCCCATCGTCACTAATTTTCTCTTCAAGTTCTATGTATCTGTTATCGCGATGGTTTTTAGTTTTTTAGTTTGCTCTTTATAATAATTTGTATGCTCTGAGTACCAGCCATTGTAAGTTTTTCTCTACGATTGCTACAATCAAATTTCCACTCAAAATAGCATTTGTCTTCCATTTTTCACCTAATGTTTTTATTGCAACAAAATCTGAAATAACAGAAACCAAAAATTGAAACAATTCCTTTTATATTTGTATATTTTCTGGTAATTTACACATCTCACTATAATATGAAATGCCAAAGGTGACGGAGTGTCATCATGCATTTTATTGTACTTCATCATGTCCTATAACATATTTATAAATCAAAAAAACTTAATACAACATTTTTGATTTAAGCAAAAATTTCCATTTGGTGGCCGGACTAACAGGACTTTCTAAGATATCTGTGATTCGTATACTACATGAACACAAACACAAAAGTTACAAAAATTACAACCATCAACAGCTTCTCCAAAGTGATTTTGAAAATAAAACAGTGTTTTGTGAAACACTAATGAAGAGAATATTTAATGAAAACATTATATTGAATCGCATGCTGTTCTCTGATGAATGCACGTTTCGTTTATTTGAGATAGTAAATTCTGAAAACGTTAGGTAGGTGTCTTCTTAATCCAGTTTTCTTTAAATGTTATCTACTGTTTCCCGGATCCTAGGTTTTGGTCAACTGAAAATTTGCATGCATTTCAAGAATCACATACACAGTATCGACAATCTGTAAACATTTGGCGAGTTATTATGAACGGCCAGGTTATAGGACCAATATTTATAGATGGTACTCTAAATAGTGCCAATTACTTGCAGCTATTACAAGTGCAGCTACTTCAAGTAATCATAGATGCTAATATTAATATCGAGATGCGTGATATCATATTGCAGTAGCATGGAGCCCTCCCTCATTGTACCATGGAGGTAGTTATTTATCTTAACGCCAAATTTCCTTTGTGGATTGGAAGACGGGGCATTATCAATTGGCCGCCGAAGGTCTCGCGATCTCTTTCCGAATTACTTTTCTATGGAGTTATTTGAAGAATAAAATGTAAAAAAAAGATTAATGAATAAATATCAAAACATACTTGTTAATTTCGTTAATAATCCGATTACAGAATTTAACAATCCTTTAGCATTCTGTTTGGAAATGCAAGGTGGGCACTTCGAGCAGTAATTATAATACTCGTAATTGCTTGCTGCTGTTCCTATTCAGTTTTATATAATTCATTTTTGTTATTAAACAATCCTTTTTAACTATGAACACGTTTTATTTTGCGGTTAACCTTTCTTGGTAGTTTGGTAATGCTTTGTGAATAACTTCTGTTAGATAAAACTAACTATCTGGTAATGAATGTATAATGGGTTGCCCATATTACAATGATAAAGTGAGCGGACCATTTAGCTTGCAATATGGCCATATTGCATTATAAATGGGCTTCACTGTATATTTTAGTACTAACGACAAAGTATAAATTATGCACACAGAAAATCCAGGCCCCTGTAACTCAAGAAATATATGTACAAATCACATTTTATATTTAATTTAAAATTAGTGAAAGGCGTAACAATTTTCCAATCCACAACTTTAAACTTTTAAGGTAATAATGCCAAACCTTGAACCACGTAAGCATCTATTCTATGTTAACCTACAGATTTTTATCATTTGTATCAGGAAAATGTGTACCTTGTATTAAGTTGATGAAATTACGATTATCTGTTTCTCTCCCTTTAAAATCCGTTTATTTGGAATTGATATATATCGTACTAGTGAGTATAATTACCTCACCCCCATAGAATATACTAGAGACGTTTTATGAACATTATCTTCAAGTAACGTTAGCTACTAAGATAATGCCTTCTGCCTTCTGAACAAATTTTGTTTTCTTTAGTAGTATAAATATGGTTGTGCAAGTGTAACCAAACCCCATGCTAAGCCGAAATCTCAATTCAGCCTCAATCTTCCAACCAACAAGTTCAGGAGATACCTTAAGAACTTACTCTTAATCAGAAATATCGTTTTACATAGCTTTTACTTGGCTTTCTACAAAAATTGTTTATAATATCCCATTAATACAGTTAGCTTTGTTAAATTGTTTACAAAAGTTTAAGATAACTCTTAAGAAAAATCCATGCCCCCAAAAGGGAAACATTGAAGAACTTGTGTTAATATTATTAGAATTTCCTGCCAATAGGACCCACATACCCAATAGATGATATATTGCAGTTATTTACCAAATCCACAAGTTGTCGAAAGCTAAAAGTATTTTCTGGCAAATAAAAGCAGGAGGTATCTGAAACTCGTTCGTTAGCTCTTGTATCCTCAATAAATCATCGTCTTAGCAAGCGATCAAGCTGAAAATTAAAAATCTCTTTCCACTGTTTCATTTTGAAATTTATTGTATTTCGTTTGTGCTTTGTGATGAGATTCTTTATCTAGCGAAACAAAATCTTCCACGCGATTTATAGCCAGGACTGGTGCACAAAGTACAGGTTCGGTGGTGTTAGCTAATTTAAAAATTATCCTGTCGAACGATATTTATTGACTTATAGAAGTGGGATATTTCAGTTGAAATTACAAGCAATCTTACAAATCTTACCAAACCAGAAGGGTTGTTACGAATTCGATTCTGAAGTCCTGCAGCTTTAAAAATTTTAGGTATTGGTCTAAATTGTACAGTATGATCAGCTAAATAAAATGTCATTACATTGATTGAGTTAATAAGGGTTATATATTTACATATAAAGAAATAAGCTATCGTTAAACGATGACGGCTATTCGAGGTTTTATGGAAAAAGAAACACATCTACAATTATCTGGGTTTTGGGTTCAGCTTATTTTCGCTTAATCTATCGATAAGAATAGTGTCTTTAATATGATGCAACAATAGCACCATTTCCAGTTTGAAATTTCGAATAGGATTATAGCATATCTATCTGAAAAACGTGTCTGTTAATGTAAGGGGAACGTGTACACATACGTTTTTACGGTTATTGCTGTTAGAGCCATAAACGCTTTACTATAATTGCTAGATACTCTTTTGGGTGAGTTTCGTCAAAAAAAGTACGCTTTACTTCTTTTGTTTAAATTCAAACATAATGTTGAATATATTGTTGTGTGCAGTGATATATTAGTTACATCGGCGTTAGTAATAGTTATATTGTTAATATTTAATATTCCGTTTGGTTAACTGAATCATACGTTGCGTATTAGCTATTTATAAATCAAGAAAGTAAACTACGATTTTAATACCGAGTCTGTAGGTAATATCCGGGGCGACCAAAGCAGTTTCGAAATATCTGCTGGAATAACAGCGCAAAATATGCTAAAGTAAACTACATAGTAACATCTCAAGAGAGTAAAGATTAAATCCCTGAGCACAATTTTATTTAACTACAAAATTATGTACCTACTCTGGTCACCTAACGCACCAAAATGTGACAATAATTTTAGCTGGTCACCGTATTTTAATGGGCGATGCATTACATGAGTTCATAGACGACGTGAATAGTCATAAACTGTATCCACCCAGTATCTCTGGTGAGAGTAAGTATGGTTTTTTTGATGTGAAGTGATGTAGGTAATGATAATCATAAAGCTAAAATTAAAGGTCTAAAAACTTAGTTACAACTGAGAATTTTATCGACGTTAATTTTGACCATGATAATCAGGTTAATAAAAAGAAGAAACAAAATACAGCTCTTATTGAATGAGACACATTATTAGAAAAAGATTAAGAGGATTAAGCTAAGTCCCATTAAGAAGAAAATGATTTCGTGTTGAACGAATACAGGAATACGTGTGGAACAAGTGAAATGGAAGATAGAGTAAATTTCATTAAAAAGATGACAACGTATTCTTCGTTCATTTTGATATCGAAAACAAATATAGTGCCTAAGCGTGTATGTTGTAGAAGAAGATGAACAAGTAAGAAGAACAGCAGCAGTAATGCATAGAAGATCGGAAACAAAGAAATATTTCTTAATGGAAAGCAAAGAGAAAAATATACGGTACCCCCCACCCAAGAAAAGCGCCCTTCCGTGCTTTCCAAGAATACTTCGATACTCAGCATCACTCCGTTTCGCTAATACAATGAAATGCTATGAACCAGTTATTTATCAAAAAAAAAAAAAAAAAAAAAAAATTTTTTTTTTGCCGACGACCATAGCTCAAAAGTTGATGTTGCCTTCATTTTTGGAGGACCTATCGTATGGAAACGATCCAAGACTTCAGGAAGGTTCCTGGCGACCGGAATCGTGTACACATACGAACATACATCCCCCGCACAGCACGTTTAGGCACCCCCCAATGCGGGGGATTGATCTAGTGGGCTGGGATCTTCACCAAAAGATCCGCACCGCCGAGACGGAGATTTGATATAGTGGGTTCATTAGTCGGTTGGCTCGAATTTTAGAGATATTTGACTCAGAGTGGTTTTCGATATGAGGGAATTTCAATACTTCGTACACTTCGTGTCGAAGTAACTCAAATATGTCAACGTTTCTTTCTATGAGGCTTTTGTGCGTAATACTATGTTTAAAAAGAAACTCACACCATGTTGATGGAAAAGCTAAACAAGGACATTTTCATTACTGCAGAAAACATTTAAAACAAAGCGTTTACTACCTGATCTAAATCACCAGATGTTTATGACCTTTACGTGGAAAAGTTTGCTTTGCAAAATGTTAAACCTAATAAGCTTTGGTTCTTTATAAGCTTTTTTAAGACAGAGTGAATCGAAGATTTATACATATCATACAAAGATATGCACGACAAATGTTTTGTTTTTGGCAGTCTTAAAAAAGATAAAGAAAAGGAAAGGGAAGAGCACCACCGACAGTTACAAAGGAAAAGCCGCGGCCATAAATATAAAAATGCTGTAAAAAGGAGAACTGTGTTGTAAACGTCGAAAACTAAGAACAAGAAAATATTCTATAAGAGAAGGGCAGGAATCAATTACCATAAGAGGTTCCATTGAAATAGCATTTTATATGTGAAGCTATCTTGAAGGTAGTACAGTTCAATACTTTACCCTACATATGTGGACGACAGAATAAGAATATTATATTCAAGCAAAACTTGAAGGAAAACATCGCAGTCGACAAGAAAAGCTCCCTGAAACCATTACGACCATTCTTCGATGATAAAGGAATTCTTAGAGTGGGAGAAATACTTCAAAATGCTAAATTGCCGTATAACAAGAAACATCCTATTCTCATTCCCCACAACAGTCATCTAGTCCAACAAATAATGAGAGACGTTTATCAGAAACTACGACAAGGTGGAAGTCAAGCTACAGCGGCATACATCTGTATAACATTTTGGATAATCAATGTTAAGAACACATTACACAAGAAAATCCACCACTGCGTGAAGTTCCTCGTACTCAGACGGCAACCGTTGCAGTAAGCCATGGGCGATCTATCGAAGCCCAGAGTAACGCCCTCTCTACCACTTTCTCGTACTATCTTGTATTATACGGGCCGATATAAATTAGTACCGCAAAAGAAGGTCATAAATTATAAAAAGGAAATAATGTTACATTTGTATATTCGGCGACCAAGACAGGTCACTTGGAAGCTGTAAGTGATCTAACAACAAACTCATTTCTGGCAGCCTTAAAAAATGTACATCCAGAAGAGGGACATGTTTTCATATCTATAGCGGTAACGGACCCACATTTGTAGGTGTAAAAAGAGTCTTACGAAAGGACTTGAAGAAAACTATAAGGAACTCTACTGTTCAGGAATCACCCGGGAAGGAATTTAGTGGCACTTTATTCCACCGGCAGCTCCTCGCTTCGGAGGAATTTGGGAAGCAGCGGTTAAATCAACAAAATACCATTGAAGAGAATTGTGGAAACCACTACTCTTACATTGGAGGAAGTGCCAACCCTTCTGCGCCAAATAGAGGCACGTCTCAATTGGAGACCACTGGGTCGATCAACCACAGAACCTAACGATGTGGCAGCATTAACTGCTAGTTAATTTCTAATAAGAAGGGAACTAATAACGCCAAATTAACCGCTATTAAAAGTTTATTCAGGAATATTCTCAGAATGGAAACTACTTCAGAAACTAAGAAACGACTTTCGAAAAATATGGTTTAAGAAATACTTTTCCGGTTTACAACACGAAACAAAATGGACAGCAAAGAAAGAAAATTTACAGGTGGGAGACCTATTGTTGCAAAAGTGTAAACAGTCCTCCCAATTGACGGTCTTTAACAAGAGTAAGTGCATTCAAGTGCAGATGGCGTTGAGAAAATAAAAACAAAAATGTAAATGGTAACACTGCCCAATAAATAAAAAAGTGTATTTAACACTGGTCAAATGATTCCGTTTTAGAGTTATTATTTGGTATTATTAAATATACGAAAAGTACACGAAACGTTTGACGTAAGAAGCGCAAGTTATTTTTTATTGGTGGGATTGATGGACTTAATAAGGTCAACGCGAAATTATCTCACACACTAACAACTATAGTATTTATACCTTGATGTATGTCGTATCCGTATTGTTTATAATAATAGTCGTAAAAATTAACACTGATACGTAACTTTAAGTGACATTTCGTGTCTAAGTACCTCGTTCGGTAGCTCAGCAACCAAGCGTTAGCTTATTATTTCGATTAAATAAATTCCGAACACTTTAGAATAGTAAAGTATATTGTCTTTAATATTGCATTTCATTTTGAATAAACTTAAGTATAAAACGTACGTACAATCTGAAGGCAAAATAAAACAAACATCAGTTAATAGACGTCGGAATCCGTGCGGCAAGTCAACGAATAGAGTTTGAAGGGCCGCCGGCGGGTTTTTGCAACTCTGCTTTGCGTTGCTAAAAATTAAACACTAGACCTTCGGTCTCGTATCTAAACCTTTCTTGCGTGTTTTATAGGCTCAATGAGACACACATATAATAAATACGAGTAACTATTTGTAGTCATAAGAATAATGGTACTTTCCTTTTGAGCTGATTCCGATTTTTATTTGTTCAGAACCATTTATGGTTGTAAGTATAACTCACTATCGTAATATTTCCAAGAAACTGTTAATAAATAAAACATCCCTTTGTTGCAAAGTTATCATATATTTCTAATTATTAGAAAATGCTGGGACAAGGGTATCATTTTTCCTTCAATTAATTATTGTGCTTCATGAAATCCTAACCGATGTAATCCCAAAACGTTTATTTTAGTAAAGCGCAAATTTTAATTACTTAAATTTATCATTTGCAGCTTTTACATCAGGAACTCTAATTGCAATACGTCCAAATGTGATTGCTTCATAAGTAGCAGTAGATATGCACTATAATTTTGGAGGCTAGTGAGTTTTTACTACAGTTCCACATTGTACTTACATTTAATTACGAATATTTAATGAATTCTGAGTTCTTCTCTGGTACTCAACATTAGATGAACATCAGTATAATGTGGAAGGGGTGTCTATGTTGATGTAATTTCTATGATGTGACCGTGGTAATAGTGTTTTTAGAAATAAATTTATTTAAGCTACAGAGTTCGCTTTATTATTTACTAGTTTTTTTTGCAATCATATTTATGGTGTACTATGATCTCTTGTAATATAAAAACTTATCCTATCATGGATAATAATACATTTCTCTATTAATAATAACAAAGAGAAAGAAACCTGAAGCTAAAGCTATGAAAATCCAATAAAAAGCCAAAGTAAATCTCTAATCGCACAGCATAGATAGGGAACCTCATATACAGGATGATTCATAATTAGTGAATCAAACGGAAATTATATATTCCCCATGGCAAAAGAAGACAAAAAGTCTATATGAACATATGTACTTAACCAAACGGTTACCTAGATATAGGCTGTTGCTCTTTGCAAAAGTGAAATAATTGTTTCTAATTATTAATAGTAACAAGGCATATCAATTTGGCTGCACTTGATATGCCTTGTTATTATTAATAATTGGAAACAATTATGTTGCTTTTGCAACAAGCAACAGCCTGTATCTAGGTAATCGTTTGGTTAAGTATATATGTTCATATAGACTTTTTGTCTTCTTTTCATTTCCGTTTGATTCACTAATTATGAATCACCCTGTATAATAATCTATAATATACGGATATATAGGATGTTTCAAAATTAAACGAAGCAAATATAAAGGAGTTATTCTGCATCAAAAAAATAAGAGAAAAACTCTAATAAACATATGTTCTAAAATCATACATTTCAAAGATATCTTTGAATTATAGATAGCAATTCGTTTTTAAAACGTTTGGATTTAGTAGTCTGTTATGTGGTTTTCATTACCTGCATGTTTTACTTACAACTGTCAAAATTATTATGAGTGACTCAGAAGAAAGATATTACTTCGAACAGTTACTATAAATTAAAAAAAAAAACTTGAAATAATTTAGTTTGAAACGCATACTTATTATTTTTCCACATATTACTATAGAACAGCGCCCACATATTGTATTTAAACAAACAAAAAACATGTGTTGGAACAAAACTCCAGCCTATGTTACCCTTAATTCTTTGATCAAGGATATCTTTGAAATGTATGATTTTATGACATATGTTTGTTAGAGTTTTTCTCTTATTTCTCGATGCAGAATAACGCTCTTATATTTGCTGCGTGCAATTTTGAAACACCATGTATAACCCAAAAAATCAGCTTGTAGTGGTTTTTTCGTCAGTATTTAAATACATGTTTACAATTGTTTGGCTGGGTATATAGTCATGCTAAAAAAAAATCAGTATGTCAATACCGATAGCGAACGCTTTGATAAAACAAATCTATTTGCCTTTGCCAACACAAGTTAAATTGACACTCAAGTTTCTATTCAATTCAGATGTTATTGATGGAAACGGTTCAGGACTAAAATTGCTAGTTTCCAGAATAAAGATTTCAGGTTCTGTTGAGGTAATTGAAAACTATTTAATTATCCTAACAAAATACTCATCTCAGTGTAAAAGGAATAACAATAATAGTTACCCTCGACATGTGGTAAAAGAACTGAACAAGAGCAGAAGCGGTTAAAAGCGGTTGCGTTTAAGAAATGGATGAACAGGTACTTCAGTACATTAATTAAATTGAATTCCTATTGGATGCCATTCACTTTCACCATCAGCGATTGAAACGGACAGCGGATACCTAACCTTAACTTCAAACATTATTTTACAATGCAATAAGATCGAAACAATTCTCAAACTCCTAGTGGGGAAACCAGATTTCCAGGATTTCAGGGCTTCAGACATTCCATCACTGCCTATATACATTAGATATGAGCTTCTCGTTGAGACCTTCCATTTGAATAAATACACGGCCACATTCCAATAAAATAGCAGGCGCTCAAAAGTTGAGAGCTTGACCTGCCTTACCGGATTCCCTTGTCCTTAACTTTTCAGCTTAGAAGAACATAAAGGGCGAGCTTTCATAAAATATTAAAGCCGTGAAAGCAATTACTAACTTTTAAATAGCGATAAATCTGTTTTTAATCAACTGGAAGTAATTTTGCATAGAGTTCTTTAAAGAAGCTGCCCTTTCTCCGTAGAAATCGTAAACAACAGGTTTGCAAAAGTTGCAGCCTATAAATCCTTATTACTGTAGAGAGCCGTGCTGGGCATATAACTACCGTTGCAGTTCTACATCTTCTCTTTCAGCCTAATTTTGATTGATTAATAAGCAATTAAACTCGTGTTATACAAGGGAACTAAGTTTTTGTGGTTGTTTCTGGGTGCGTGCTATATTCTAGCAGCCTGCAGTGAGAAACCAATTTAATATTGATTTAGGGTAGAATTGGTTGGTTGCAAAAGTTGTTATGTTGTGTGAACTTATAATACACGAGACTCGTAACACGATAATATATTACTGGCTCCATAATATGGTTTGCTTAAATCTTGTGTGTGGTTGTTAATTAAATAAGTTTGCTTATTTTTTCCGAATATAGCAGTCACGATTTATATAAAAACAGAAATCTGAAAGTTGAAACAATCTAGTTAAGATTTCACACGATACGTACATAACGTTAGCTATATTACTTACCGGACGTCTAATAATGGAAGTAATATTTAATAATCCCGCCTTTGGGAGCAACATATCATATCTTGATTATGTGGGTGCAATGAAATTACTATGGGTTCCTGGAGTCCCACACACGTACAAGGTTCGTTAGGTGTTCATTTATTTTTGAGCAAGACACTGAATAGATCAATTTAACGCCAGTGAACTCGACAGCTGATTCCCAGTGACAGCGTGTTGTTTGTTCTAAGCACGTTTAATTAGTTTCATCCTGATCATTTATTTGGACAGCCCAGGGCAAAATTGCTACGAAACTGCCGTACCGTCGAAATTACGACTTAGCTAATGGCAAATTCTGGGTAGCTTTGTTCAAACGTCACTATCTAATGATATCATTATTAGTGAGGAATTGAAAACGACCGCTTATACGACAGTCAAACCATTTAGCAGTTGATAAACCGAAAATTTACGTTTAATGTCGTTTTAGGAAGAATTACCAGTGAAGCCACAAAACCACTGTCATCTTCCTAATGCTAGGTGTATTCGATATTTAATTACCATTCCTCGGTTTGGAAACGCTAAAAACAGTGTGCATGTTTTAAAGCGAGATTAAAATTTTAAGGGAAATTGGCAGGCTGTTTCCAACACTTCGTAGCTGGCAGAACTGTGTTCTGTCATTAGGTTCATTAGAGTGCTCTATACCAGGAATATTTCCTGTGAACATCGGCTTTCTAACCGGTCGGTTCTAATAGATTAGTAATGGACTCGAGAGGGGCGTGAAAGGCAGCTCCAAATAATTTAACTGGTGTCCACGGTTGATGAAGCCTCGGTACAGACCGTTGACATTTAGTATTTCTAACAACGTACTGATAGGAAAATGTTTGGGTACGTCGGAGCTAAAACAGAAACATTTGATGAAATGCGAAATATTTTTAATTATATCAGATGATTTGAACACTCAATTTTGCCAGCATCGTTTAATTTACAAACATCATTAGAAAATTATTTACGGACAGTTCAAAGAAAAACTCTTTTTAAGTCGACAGTGAAGAACGCATAAATTGTCATTAAAATACGAGAAATCGGCAGTAATCCATTGTTTTACTAGTTTTTGTAAATGTCGGGGCGACATTGATTTTACTATGAAAATGTTGTGTGTCCAGGTACCACACTATAAATTGTGTCCAAAAATTCCATTCCACTCTAGCAGTTTCAGTTTATTGTTAATTTCTGGGAATCGGGTATCTTCAATATTCTTTTTCTAATTTTATACATTTTAATTCGGTGTCATATTCCTGAATCTTAGCTAGCACAGAAAATGCCTTCATATATTTAATTTGGTATTTTTCTGAACTTTTAGGTCATGTTTCGTTTCTTCCTTAGATGAAATAATGTGCAATTCTCTACTTGACTCTTATGTACAGTTTTTGAGCATGTGACAATGGTTTGCGTTTCCATTTTTAGATAGATCTCCAATTTTTTTTGGTAGCGCTGTCATCATGTGTTCTCAATTCGCCTGTCTTGTCTACAGCATCGTTTTCTTCCTTTGAAACAAAGAGACCTTCAATAACAGGAGTTTCCTTCAAGTATATATAAAAATGCATCGTCCAACTGCCTCACTTTTATCTTTCTTTCGCCTATTCGTCGTCTGCCATGAGTTTTATCTTCTGCTAGCCTTTAACCAATTTGTTCATGTCTGATCTCTTAGTTTTTTCTTTGTGCAGATTTTGCTTTTGCTTCTATATTTGATATCTTACTGTTTGTTTGATCTACAAATGCAAATTTTTTATCCATTTGGATTTACCGCTGTTGAGAAGTAATGTCTACCTAATTTGACACTTGTCAACTTTCACATTCACATCCATTGTCTCCTTGTGAACTTGTCGGTTTTATGAAACAGGCCCCAGCTGGTCTCGATTTGCAATAGTTATTTATACAACAAGTAACCAAAGTGTCACTTTTCTGCACGCGTGAGAAAGAAGCTTTAGATAAGAGTTGTATACATAATTTTCAACGGCATTTCAAATTGAAAATTCATAAAAAATCATGTTAAGTACGCTTTCATTGTTTTAAATTGAAAACTCACCATATTTAATAAACAGCTTTCATAGCAGTGTGAAATAAAGTGAAAGATGTGTGCCATAATATTTTTATTGCACAGTATGCAAAACAACACGCTTTTGCCACATGAAGAGTGTCAAATAATAGCCTCTTTTAGGAAATGGTAGTCAAAAAATGAATTACGAGCAATGTCTATCATTACTGTTATCTCCTGAATGATGTCCAGCCAAGGTATTTATAGTGATGAACTTGTTGACGCCAGTCCTTCTACGTTTTTGTAAAGTCGGCTAATAAAGCAGTATTATCGGCATACCGTATGCTATTCATAACCTCTCCATTTATTATTAGACCCTCCTGGCTTTCATTTAATGTCTCTGCAGGTATTTTATCTGAGTATGGAGTAACAGTAAGAGCACACAACGTGTATACCTCCCCCCCTTTTAAATTTTAATTTCTACCTCGGTATTGGCTGTTTGGTGTCAGTCGGAGATAATTTATCTTCAAAATATTGCAATTAAAGTAAATAATTCATGTTTTCACTTTACCTTTAATACAAGTCGTGCTGGCTTTAACGCCAAATAGCATCCTTTACGATCTTTTGGAAATTTGCTGCGAAGGTTCTGTGCGTCGACAACTAATATCAATTTCATATTTGTATTAATAGATGGACAGAGCCACCCTTATCGATATTTACTATACTCGAGCCGCCGAACAGATAGAGTGGAGCAGGCAACCCAAATAACATATTACAAAGGTCACTTGATAATATTTTAATTATAATTACTAAAAGGATCGGAGATGCCGACCCTTATAATTAGAACTAATTTCAATAATTGTCATTAATAACTTTTTGAGGTTATGATGCAAATAGAAATGTCGACCAAGTTAAAAGTCTGACATTTGTGCACTTATAATTGAAATGTTTAGGCCTGCGGCCTGGCTCTTCCTAAATCTCATTATTGGCTGCAGCGTCGAAACCAAAACACTTTGTCCGTGATTTGGTTAAGTTTTTAGCGTTTTTTCTTTGGAGTTCCTTTATTCAACCATTTACAAGGACTAAATTGTGCATCTCTACTGCTGTTTTCACAGTTACATGCAAGTATAAAAGATTGACTTGTAAAGTAGTCTCTTAAGGAAATTTTAATTATTCATAGAGCTGCCTGCATTATGGGCAACCGTAAGAAACTAATTCGTAGTCAAGAACGTGAAAGAATCTATAGTGACTATTGCAATTTTTCTCAGTCGTTTTGCAAGAATGAATGACTAAAGCAACCGATGTTGGCCTAAATACAGTTAAGTAGTAATTATAATTAAAATATTATCAAGTGACCTTTGTGATATGTTATTTGGGTTGCCTGCTCCACTCTATCTGTTAGGCGGCCCGAGTATAGTTCAATAGTACTGGATTTGCATTAACGTTATGTTCTCATCATCATCACCTTCTTCGTGTTCTGACTCAACTCTTTATCTCCGTTATGTTATTTGGCTTATAATTGTTAAATAAAGCCAACATTATGAACATAATTTCAGAATGGGACAAAATCTATACAATTTCCTTTCAGTTAAAAGTTACGATGAGCCTCTTTGTTTTTTTTTTTAATTCTCATAACATGGTAGGTAGTTCGCCGAAGCATCAAAGCCACATGCAAGCAGTTGTACAACGTAAAAGAAAAAAAAATTAATAATACACACTGCAATTAAGAAGGAGAGGTTACATATGACGAAAGTAAATTGAGGGTTGAGAAAGATAGAGATGAGCAATTGAAAGAAGTCAAGCAGCTGATTATTCAAAATAGTAGCTCGATGTGGGAATATAACAACGATAGCGATCGGTGGCGGTGTGTTGACACTTTCGCGAATGAAGACATTTCCAGTGTGGTACCAACGTGCACTGTAATTTGCGTCGTGTTAATGTGGAATTTGGATATATAAGTTATGACCGGACATAACAATTTTACGTATAGAGTTGTAATGTGGATAAGAGAACATGAATATGTAGAACTGCACTTTTCTCTCTCTTTAAGAGGTATTACGTTCGGAATCGATGGCAGATATACTTGTTTGGGACTGAGTATAGGAGTTGTGACCTTAGTACAAAATCATGGCATCTAGGCTGGTTGCCTAGTGAAATTTATTATTAAAAGTGTATTTTCCATCAGTAGTGGGAAACTGGATATGGACGAATTTGCTATGCTGCAGTAATTTGAAAACTCTGTTAAGGCCTTTACTCAGAACTGCCCTCGCAAGTGGACGCTAAGACACTAAACTATTTTCAAAATAACGAAAACATATTTTCACGTTCGTAATAATACTGAATAAACAAAACGAAACACTTGTTAAGAAAAATTAAATCAATTTCAAACACAAAAACATTTCCTGCGATGCAATTCGAACTAAAGCGCCTGCGACTGCAAATTTCAATCCTGCGTCTTAACCATGGGCCCATCGAGGATCTCTTCTGACTTCGCGATGCGCGACTGTATTTAACAGAACAGACTTATGTTGATACTGATTGACACTTTTACGACATTACCCTGTATCTGTTTGATCCCACTTTCATCAAGTGTAAAGCCTGGCCTATGGGCAAATTAGTACTTTTATCTGTTATATTTGTTCGAAATTATCATGGTTTTATCATCTTCCTCCAACAAATAGTTTTTGTAATAATACCGCCAACAGACAGACCGACAGACGAACCGACGGAATTTACTAAATCTGTTGTTCGTTATCTAGGGACCCTGAAACGTGAAGATGTGAAGAAATCTCGGAAGATAATTTTTTCGCGATTACAATATTTCCTTCGTCTTTTAGACGCGTTAGTGGTCGAGCATTTGCTAATTAATCTGCTGTCGAATATTTAAAGATGTTGTTATTTAACACATTACCTGATAATGGGAGTGTTTATATTCACGATTTTGGTGGAGATAACGGGAAAAGTTTCTGTTGACCTGCAGAAGTGAGCCTGTTAGCCGCTTTGGTACCTTCTAATGAGCTGAGAACGTCAAAAAGATAAATAATATTGTAAGTAGAGGACCGCATTAACAATCATCTGAAAGGCAAGCTTAACGAAAATAAAATCAACTCATATAACTTATAATAAGGAATTTCCTGAAAGAACCAGATAATCGACAGTCAAAAATTATCTGGAACTTTGCGGTTAACTGAACTGCCAACTAGCAATTCGCAATATAAAAATCTACCACCAGTAAATATGAGTTTAAACAGAAAAATTTGTTACAAATTTTAGAGTCGTTTAATTATGAAATGTATGCCCCAACCTGGATAAGCGGGTTTATGTTTAAAAAAATTACTGAGGTAGCAGAAAAGATTATTAACAAAACATCATTAATACAGCGGGCAACTTAATCAAAAAGAAAGGTACATTATCCCATGAGGTTAAGTCAATCTAACGTTTAAGAGAGTATATATTTGAGCAGAGGTATGTGGAAGGTAATTGCGATAACGAACAGAGGTTAAGTAGGTAAAACTTATTCATTAATTTACGCACAGATAAATGTTAATGCATATAGTTTAGTAATATACACAGAAATTAAGTCAATCTTCTTATTTAATGCGTCTTTGGTAGACTATAATATTCTGCGTTTTTCTCTGTTTGTTTTATTCATCAATTGCAGCAAGGCGCACAAATAAATTCTCAGTATAACCATTTAAACAATAATATATATATATATATATAATCTAACCCTGTTTACCCTTCAAGGGTGTAGGGTGAATAATGTAATCTATTGATTTCTGTTGTTATGTATAAATGTTCTCCACTCGTTTCTGTTGCTCGCCATATTTCTTGCCTGTACCATATTTATCCCTCTGTCTGACAATATCTCTCTCACACTGTCGTCCCAAGTTTTCCTAGGTCTTCCCTTCGGTCTCTTCTCGTGTCTTCTTGCTTCCCACGCTTGTTTCACCGGTCTTTCGTTTCCTAGTCTAATGAGATGTCCAAACCAGGTGAGTTTTCGGTCTTCGACTATTTTTAATACAGGTTCCACGTTTAGTCTTTTTCGTATATCCCTATTCCTAATTTTGTCCCTTTTGGTGACGCCAGCTACTTTGCGGAGGTATTTCATCTCCATTGCTTGTAATTTACTCTTCATGGCTGTCGTTAAGACCCACGTTTCACAACCATATACTAGTGTCGGTACAAACACAGTTTTGTAAACTGTTATTTTGGTCTTCTCTGAGATCTCTCTTTTCCCTATGAATGTATTTCGTAAGCTGTGGAATAGCCTAGATGTATTTTCCAATCTTGCGTTTATTTCCACTTCGTGTTGTCCATTGTTGCTGATGTTTACCCCTAAGTATTTAAACGTATCTACTTGTTCTAATGTCTTCCCATTCAATGTAATATTTATGTATGGACTGTCTCTACCGGTAACCATTATTTTTGTTTTTTCTACATTTATTTTCATGTTGCTTGACATCAGTGCTTTATTCCAGGTTTCTAGGTTTTTTTGTAGATCTCTTTCATTTCGGCCGAATATTACCAGATCATCTGCAAAAGCACATTCATCCAAGTATATTGGCTTCATGTGTCTGTGTCCAATGTACATCTTTGCCGTTTTTCCCCTTGTTTCCTTCATTATGTCGTCTAGAACTATGTTGAAAAGTATAGGGCTTAGTACTCCTCCCTGCCTTAGTCCGCTATTTACTTTAAATTCTTCTGATTGCCTATTGTCCGTTCTTATATAGTTTTTGTTCTCCTCGTGCAGGATCATTATAGCTGATACTAGGTTATGCTCCACTTTTCTTTTTTTTAAGATTTTTCGGACTTTGGTTCTTGAGATTCTATCGAAGGCTTTCTGTAAGTCTATAAACGCTTGGTACGTTTCAATACTTCTTTCTAGGGACTTTTCTGCAATTTGTTTGATTGTGAAAATATGGTCGTTTATGCTACGCCCCTTTCGGAATCAGCTTTGCGACTGTTCTAATGATCCGTCTATTTGCCTTATTAATTTCTTTTCCAAAATACGTTCATATATCTTTGATGGTACGCTCAGTAGGGTGATCCCTCTGTAGTTTTTACACTCCCGCTTATCACCCTTTTTGAAGATTGGGACTATGATGCCAATTTTCCAATCTAGTGGTACTTTTCCTTCCTTCCAAGCTTGGTTGAATATTGATGTTAATGTCTCTAATCCTATAGGTCCCATATTCTTTAGCATTTCGCCAGTTATTCGATCATGACCTGCTGCTTTCCCTTTTTTAAGTACTTTTATCGCTTCTGACACCTCTTCTACTTGTAGTTCTTCTGCCACTTGGTCTTCTTCTTTGTCTTCATCTTTTTTCCCTTCCTCGTCCTCCTCTACTTCCTCCGTGCTTAGGAGTTCTTCGAAATACTGCCTCCATCTGTCCATTATTTGATTTCCTTCAGTAAGAACCTTCCCATTGTTATCTTTGACTTGCTTAGTTCCAGGTTGTCGATTTGCCGTTCTTGCATTCTTAAGAGTCTTATAAAAGAGCTTTTGGTTTGTGTGGTGGTCTTTTTCCATTTTAGCGCCGAAATCCTCCCACGATTTTTTCTTTGCTAGTCTTACAGCATTTTTGACTTCCGCTCTTTGTTTCTTATATTTCTCATAACTTTCTTGTGTTCCTTCTTTTAAGTATTGCTTCCATTTGTCCTTTTTGAGTTTTACCTCACGTTTGATTTCATCGGACCACCATGCCGACTGCTTTGTATGTTTATTCCTATTTGTTCGTATTGTACCACATACCTCTCTAGCTGTGTCTACCAGTGCTTTCTTATACCAGCTCCACTTGAGTTCTATATCTTTGCCTTGGAGGTAGTTCTGTGTATGTAATAACCTTGTTTCAAGTTTTTCTCTGTATTTTTGTGCTATTTTCCCATCTGTTAACTTGTATGATTTTATTGCTTCTTGTGTGGTGTTTGATGTATCTATTTTGCTTGGTTTATTACTTTCTGGGATGTGTGGTCTCAAGCATATTTTACATACTAGTAGATAGTGATCACTGCCAATTTCTGCTCCTCTTCTTACTATTACGTTCTTTACTTTACCCCTGCTTGCTCTCTGGATTAGTACGTGGTCTATGATTGATCTTTCTCCTCTGCTTTTGACCTCTCTTGTATACTTGTGGGCGTCCTTATGTTTAAAAAATCCATTCATTGTTAAAAGATTATTTTGTATGCAGAAGTCAATAATCCTCCTTCCATTATTATTTCGGGTAGTCTCTCCATACTTTCCAATGGCGTCCCTTGTACTGTCATCCTGTGTGCCCACTCTGCCGTTTAGGTCCCCAAGGATAATTACTTCCCCCTTAATGTCTTCTACTATATCTGTAACTTCTTCCCAAAATTCATCTTTCTTGGCCTCTGGTTCGTTATCGTTCGGTCCGTACAATATCAGGATATTATTTGCTTCCAAATTTTCTATTTTAAGTTCTAGTTTCAGAATTCTATGCGAAATGCACTCCCATCTAATTATGTATTTACTCCATTTGCTTTTAAGTATGCATCCTACTCCTCCTACGGCTCTCTCTTCCTCCTTGACTCCACTCAGTATCATTTGGTGTCCGCCACCTAGTTCAATGTTCTGACTGCCTTTCCTTTTAGTTTCTGTAATCGCTAGTATGTCTAGGTCATAATTCTCAAATTCTTGTAGTAGTTCATTTTCTTTACCCGTTAAGCTTCTAATGTTCCATGTTGCCATTTTAAGTATCCTTTTGCCATCGTATTTTGTATTTTCGTTTCCCACTTCATCTACTAATTTCTTCCTTGATCTTTTTACAGTTACATTTTTATCATCTCTTGCTTTCTCCTTTTCCGTTTCCATTGCATTAGTCGTCTCTCTAGCTTTCCATTCTTTGTACTTTCCTATTGCTAGTTTTTTTGTGGCTTTACCGTTGATCTGTTTCGCTCCTCATTGAGCGTCTCTAATTTTTGGGTTTCTTTGTTCCATATCCAGGTTTTCTCCCCGCTTTTCATCTTCTGGTATCCCACTTTGACTGTTACACCTTTAGCTGATTCCTCCTTGGCTAGTTTCCGGATTATTGCTTGGACCTTTCTTTCCTCTTTCGTCATGTCGTCGTTTATGTAGACTTGCTCTTGACAGTTTCGCAGTTTGCTTTTGTTCTTCATTATTGTGCTCTTATTTCATTTGCTTTTTAGTTCAACCAGGCATGTACTTTCTCCTAATTTCCTTGCAGATTCTACTTTTAGGGTTACACCCAGTTCCCTTTCTAGAAACCCTTCCATTTCATCTTTTAGTACCATTGGGTTACTTGCTCCCATTTTTACCCCTTGTATCACTATATTTCTCCTTCTCTTTTCACCTTCTAACTTTTCTATTTTCTCGTTTGATATCTTCACTTCTCGTTTCAAGTTGTCAATTTCCTTCATTGCCCTCTCGTTGATAAGCTTTAGTTCTTGGATCTCGTTCTTAAATTCACTTTGCTCCTCCCTTAGCTTTCTTATCTCTTCCTGTAACTTTTTAGTCTCTTCATTATTGGTGTGTTGCTTACTTTTAATTTCTTTTACATCCCCCGCCAACGCCTTCATTAAGCTCATCATTTCCTTCATCTGTGCTGTCACGCTGTCCTTTGTATCATCCCCTTTGGTTGGGGTTTTATGTGTCCTTTTGGATCTCTTAAATAGCTCCTCAATATCCTCCTTTTTCCTCTTCCCCTCGTCTGTTAGGTACTCGTCTGAATCCATCTTCTTCTTCTGCGAGGAAGCACCTGGCAAGTTGTTCTGTGTACTTTAACTCCGTTATATCTATTGTCTGTTTTAGCCTGCGGAAACAGGGTAACCCGAACAATTTAAACAATAAACTTCCAAAATTCTGCTTAAAGGTTTCTCCGTTAACTAGATGAAATTGAAAATGTAAACCTTGCAGAAAATAATATATCATAAAGAGAGCTTTGGCTAGTTTATTACACATATACAATTTTGAATAGAACGCTCATTTATGTTTAGGTTGCTTCTCAGTATATTAGAAAATAAACTCTGACACGATGTAGTTTTTGAAATCAATAAATAAAATCATTTTAGAAATTGTAGTAAGTAACTGGTTTTAATATGAAGAAATCACGCAAATGGTGTATCTAATTACAACTGCACTCTTTTAACAACAATTTTTCAATTTCTATTTTTTAAAAATACTCTTGGCCATTGAGCTCAGATTTTAATAAGTGCAATTTAAAATTAAACAAAATAGTTTCTTATAAGTCAAATTATTATATCCTTTAAAAAGAAATGCGCTCCTGCTTGCAAGCTTAGTGATGTCAGTATAATAAGGCATGCTTCTATTATATCAACTTGCAACGACTGCTGCATCAGAAGTACTATTACCTCGTGTATTTCAATAGAATCCTTTAAACTTTCAAATAAATGCTTTTACAGAGAATCTAGTTTATAATGTGCTAAATAAAGTAATATCATGTATTACAATGAAATAAGGATCAAAAATAGCCGTCATTATAGAAAAAACTTCATAACGTCGATTTTGCTACAACATTAATTGCGAAAAATTCCTAATTAGGAAACTCGTAATGAACAGAAGTTTCAGTTACGAAGTATTAATTGATAATTAATTCAATTTAATTGCACTTTCTAGTTTTCTTCTGCCCAGGTCTATCTGTATATGAATTCAGTTAAAATAAGCATTTATTGATGAATTATGAAATTATAATCTGATGCTAATTGATGATATACAGGGAAATCGTATAGTAGTATTTTAGTAGTCGATTATACACATAAAATAACGTTAAAACTAATATACAGTGTCCGCCAAAAAGTCGGCATAATCTGGGAAAATTTGTGCTTGTCTAAAAACCTATTTAGCCCCTATCATATATACCGAGTGACTTTTACTTAATATATAGAAAATGGAGTTTTTCGAAATTGTCAAAATCCTAGAGTATCTTGTTCTTAGCTAACTGAACAATCTCAAAGCCAGAAACCCCCTATTTTTTTTTCAACTTTAGCTAAAAATTCATTTTTTTCTTTTTTAAAGACTTAATATTAAAATTCATTTTTTTATGTGAAGACTTTAAAGATTTATAATTGGGAAAAATAATATAAAAAGTTTATTATTTCTTTAGATTTTTTATTATTTACAGAAAAGTAGTATGTTTGCATAGTTTTTACGTTTTTTATGCAAGACGCTTTTTAAGAGAAAATATTTTAAATTCTAATTAATATCTATTTAAATGGCTACAAGAAACTCGAATCTAGCCCTGTTAATGAATTACTATTATAAAAACCTGTAAATGTTCTTTTACAGTTGTCTAAATGAAGAAATTTTTTAGAACATATGAAATTGGATGAATTGGCTTCATACATTTGGCATCAGAATATCAGGTCCGTATTTAAAAAAATTAAGTTCATGATGGTTTCTCGAAGACGAAACGAGGGATAATAAATTCGACAACATAATCATTAAGTACACTAGAACTTGCTATAAAAAAGTTTAATCAGTTTCGGTCTAACGTTAATATTAACGACAGAACAAAATATAATAGGAAATCCTAAAATTAGTTTTTCTTAGATAATTCAAAAGCGAAAAATCATATCAACTTTCTTCCTATTTAAGCAAATTTCTACCATCCTGCAATTAACGAGATTCCCATACTGACCCTCCTTATCTTGGACACGGTGTATGTATGCATAATAAAATGGATAAGTTTGCTTCTGTAGATTTTAATCTATCCGTAAGAATTCCTTCTTAATTCTAAGCTCCATTCTGTTAAAAATCTACTTATTTAAAGTTTTGAGGGTTTATTTTAAATTTAGCTTAGTTCTAAATGTTGTGCGAACGAACATTGTTGTTATATACGTATGTACATAGTTCTATTTGTAACATCAATTATTAATAAATTGGGTGAAGAGCACCAGCTGTACGGTGTTCATCGCAGTGCTGTATAACCCACACTTAACCTACTTGTCAAGAATGATATAAAAAAACCAACGAAAGCGAATAACGGGAGAGTCATATTCTCATAGAGATCTAAATTATGTTAGAAAACGAAAAGCCACGCAAATAGGTCTATACGCTTGAGTTAGTTTCTACGCTTTAATTGGCATGTTTAAGCGATTACAAATAATTCCTAATTCACTTCAGTATTTTCTCCCATAATCAGTTGTAAACGTTTAAACGTGTCATGTGGCGAGTTGATTGCAACAAAAAACCGCGAAAAGCTGCCACTCTAATGTATTATAAAAGAACTGAGCTAATTACTAAAGCTCAAAGTGGGCCCATTATTGTAACCGTAGGTAGAAACGCTACCAATATTATAGCAACTACACCAAGGGTATTTTCACAGTTTGAGGGTTCATACGATCGAAACACTCCAGCGCAATACCATGAAGACAACTGAGATATATATATATAGCAGAATCAGCAAGGCCAGCGTCTCTGAAAAAGCTACGCAGGGTTTCGGTCTTGGGGTTCCCGCGGAGAAGCCTCCAAACAAATGTGCATGGTCGGGTGTGGTAAGCCTTTCTCAAGTTGTCTCACGAGGAAGAAACCATGTGGTGTCAGTCTCGAGGGCAGTTAAAGTATTTAAGAGACCCAGAACTGCCTACAAGTTGTTTCTGCAAGGTGACATCACAGCCCTGCAGGAAATATATTCAGAGCGAGGCACTAAGAGGTACTCAATGTGTACTAGGAGGCCTAGTTCGAAGTTGGACAGGAATGAGTTACGGCACAAAAATAAAGTTGTATCCTAGCACAACTAGATTTATTTCAGCAATTTAACATACACTTTCTTAAGGCTAAGCGATGAATTTCATAATAATTGTGGAATTATCTAGCTGCATGAAGCAATCATCTCAAAATCGCAGGGAGAGCATCACACGATCGGTGCCATAAAACAGTCGTCGCAAATCATGCTGACAATTTTTTCAAAAATACTTAGAATCCCCCTATAGCTACAAGAATTTTCCAAAATACACATACACAAAATGAAAGATGTGAATTGGCAACCAAACATACAGTAAGGAAGTGCTGACGAGTGGAAATATTTTTTTACCTTTTAATTTAACATTAATACAAAAATAGCACGCAACAATATTTTAGAATTGTGTAAAAGAATAAATTAAAGTATTTCAAAAATGTCGACGCATTTCTATTAATGTTACAACGAGTGCAAAAGATATATGCAGTAGTTATATATTCCTCATTCTGCGTTACTAAGGGCAATTCGAAGATCTTGCAATTTAAAGCTTTCGTGCTCTTCTAATATAACTAAATTTATAGTAAAGAGAAATTACACGATTTCACTAATAATAACTAGATTACGTTCAAGTAAATGGTACATTTGAATTGTAGAAATGTAGAAATCATTGACTGTCATTTGTTGAGCTGCTAATTATAAATTAATGTATTCCGTTTTTATTTCTAAGCATTTTACGAAGTGACCATAGCTGGAACACCATTTTATAGTCTCTTTCATTCTTTAGTATCCATGTCCAGCAGTCTGATTCAACGTTTTGTCGTATAAATGTTTTAACAGGGATAGACGTGCAGTTACTACCTGTAAAGTAGAAAATGTTACGCATCAGCAATTGCTCGCCTTGCTCATGTTTCCAATGTCGTTGGTTCATATCCGTGGTAACAAGTAAAGGGCTGTATAATAAGTAAAAGAGACAAACTAAAAAAAACAGTAAAAAGCATAATTCACGAATTTTTAAACAGTGCATAATATTAATTGTTTAACATATGAGGAAAAAAAATTAAGCAAAAAGCTGCCTTAGTAGCGAATAATACGAAGGGTCTTGTAACAACTGCCCATAACTGCTTTTCATGCTTTTTTAGCTGCTCTTTTATTTATATTAATTTAAATTCGTTTTCCCGCTGCTGATCATGTAAGTCAGTGATGCAGCCTTAGTAACAAAACGTGTAAGTCGGTGATTATATTTGTTTGCTTCTTTTTCTTGACAACGGAACTTAATATTATTATTAAGTTCCTAGGATAATAAAATTAGCAAAGCAAGATGCAGATTTAGACGTTTTGTTTAGAAATTGCAAGTGTTTATGTGACATGTGACACTCACAGGTAACACGACTCACGAAAATTAATCCTGGTGACAGGTGACAAACCAAACGGTTTTTTAAAAAATCTAGGAAAATTTCGATAAGCAGCGGGAAAAATCTAATAAGATAACTCGGAATGTATCGCCTATTAACATTTTGGGCAGGCAACAAACCGCAACTTCGTCTTGGTTTGTACTTGCCTACCTCAAATGTTAATAGGTCCTTACATTCCTTGTTATTTAAATAGCTATTAAAAGATCTAAGGTTTTTGGGTTTATGGCCGTAGTTGACATATTTGTTGCAGGATATACTGGGTCAAACGGCACATAAGTTCGATCTTCGATTATTAAATATTTAGACCATGTTTTCTTGTAACCTCTTCGGCAGCCTAACTTTACCTTATAGTATTTTGGCGCCGATAGCTTTGCGTAAACTTTAATTCTGAATATCTTATATTTCATAGACGACACCGTTGAAACCGAAAATCGAAGTTTTAAGACATCGCGGCGAGCCGATGTGGAAGGTTCAGCTTCCAACAGATTTTTTAAATAAATATTTCTTGAAATAGACTAAGACCTCTGACGACCAGGCAGTTTTTTTGAAATTGATGCTATTACACTTCTCAGACCTTGGTATACTCCTATAAACAGAGATTCGTCTAAATCTTTCACCAATAAAACGTTTAACTGTCCTTAACTTGCATCCTTCCGCCGTGGATTTCTAATGAAGAATTTGCATTTTGCTAGGAACTCACTTTTTTGCTTTTTATAGCTACTATTATTGTAATCAACTAATAGTAATTAACGATAGAAGTGCGTAAAGCTACTCTTTAGGCACGAGTGGGGTAGAGTTAAAACGCGAGTGAGCGAGCGTTTTAAGCCCCGCGAGTGATTAAAGATGTTTTACGCATGTGTATCGCACAATATTTTATCTTCGATAGAATCTCGAAAACAAGGTAAATTTAAATTATTTTTTTTAATATAAATGAGGATTACCAACAACCGGTCGTAATTTTGCGTGTTTTAAAAATTTTAAAACACGTTGCTACTGACAATGTGCCTAATGAAATCTTTTAAACACGTTACTACTGACGACGTAAACTAATGAAAACATGTTATTAAACAGTCGTTTTACAAACTTAAAACTGCCAACTAAAAGGCAATTTTACACACTGTCTTATTTAAAAACATTAATGTGGCTTGAAAATTAAAGTATATGTCAACAAAACTATGTCTGACATTTATTGTTCCCTTTTCATAAAATAAAACCACGGCCTATCGATTTTTGTCTCTTTACTTATTAGGCAGCCCCTTAGATTGGAAATAGCACCCATTATTAAAACGCACATAATAAATTAAGCAGACGTGTATTTTTAAGGAAAGTTACCTATTGCTAACATAACCACACGGAGATTAATACATTATTATGAATTGGTATGGTTATTCGTTGGGCTAAGTGGCATGCTTAAACACGACATAAAAACAACCAATGTTAAAAAAGTACTATAAACTGCAAAGCAGCTGTTGTATAACGCTAAACGATAATTTAATTTCATATAATTACTATAAAGTTAACAGAATTACTCGCAGTCCCCCTAACTAATTATTGTAAGTTTGCCCGAAATACGTTTGCTTACATTATGCGTATCCACAATAGCCCAACCTGTCGAGAAAATCTTTTAGGCAGCCGTTAAGGGAATTACGTCTTGGAGGGCTAGGAACTTTACTCAATGTAGAGATTAGAAGCATCCCCTAAAACAAATCCGTGCTTCAATTGTAAAAGTTCTTAAATCGTATTCATTCTTAATGCTTGGTAGTCGGTTCTCAGATTAAGGAAATTCAACTATAGGCTTACATTAGGTTGAAAGGTTAAGTTCTTTCACAGCGAATTATTTTAAATTAGTTACCTTGCTTTTATATGCAACCTTTTGACACTTGACTACCAGGTTTAAAATTTATCAAGCTTAAGGAATAGCAAAGTCAAATGTAACTCCGGTTTATTTATACTGCCACACGTGACGTGATTATTTGATTTATAATTTTAATTATGATAGACTAATATATAATTAGTACGAACAAAATCCAATTTTATTATTATTATTTATGTAAGCGTTATTAAATAAACAGACCTGTTTTATCCTGTGGTTATGTTAATATGAAATATTAATTACACAGTTCCAGGGTCAACTTGATAGTAATTTAGGTAGTAGTAATTTAAGGTGAACGATATTTTTAGCGTTTGTGAATGTGAAATTATCGCAATGTATGTTTCAGGAACTGTTAGATATATTTTCCAGTTTTCCATTTCCATTCTATTTTCCTATGTAAGTCCTCTTTTAATAATTCGGTAAAAGTAAACCGTCATTAAAATATGAGACAAAGTAAATTATCGATACGGTAACCCTTTTAAGCTTTAATAATATTTGGTGGTAACATTTCAAGCACATACAAAAATATTCAAGGGTTTTTGCATCATAGACAATTACTGTTTTATGTTCTACCTTAGGAATTAGCTTCGCATTTATAATATTAAAAGATTCCTATTCGTAGGAACTTAGCTCCGGTTTATATTTTTGTCTTCTCTTTGATTTTTTGCTAAATTTCGAGTACACAATAATACATGTGGGTTGAATGTTTTCCGATAAAGATAACACATATTCTAATACCTTGTGTAAATGCACCCAAATCGTTGTTGTTTGAATTCATGCCTTTAGTTTTTGTCATATTCACAACATGTTTCTGCCTATTTGCAACCAAATTATTTCTGTTCTACCAATTAGAATATTTCTAACACTGTGTACAGAACACAACTCAAGCAATGTATAGATATGTGCTCTTAGACTGAGGACAAAATTATCACATCTGTATCAGATACATAACTTAAAGTTTGTCTCTCTGATTAAGCATAAATTATTTAAACATCAACGTATTTTTCTCCATTCAATGTAGTTGCTGCCTGCGACTTATATATATTATGGTATAAAACTCATGTTTTCAATACATCCTCTGATACTTCGTTTAGCTCAATTTCAGGTAACGTTTCCTTTCGTTTGATGAATGTTCATTCTCAAGCTTGGCTTCTGTGGCTTTAAATTAATTTCTTAAAAAATCTGGTGTGATACAAGCACACAACTTCCTTTTACAGTGATCTTATAATTAGCCAAAAATTTTATTTAAAATTCTTAAGCATTTGTCAAAAATTTTCAAAAATTACAAATTCTACAAAAACGGTACAAAATAGAGCGTTAGTTGAAGAGACAACTTTTCTCTAGAATTTTAAGCTAAATTCAAAAATGTAATAATATACCTGGTGCTCTATTTAAAAGAGGAGTTAATAAAAAAAATAGAAAAAAAAAACAAAACAAGCCCATTTTAGAAGTGTTCAACTGGAAAATCACCTATTTTACATCAATACACATTAAAAATGTAATAAAAATGTGGTTTGAAAAAATCGTTAGACCGGTTTTTGAAAAAATCGAAAAAAACTGAAAAATCACAAGAGTAAACACCTACTTCCGGTTGTGAGATTTTCTTCAAAAGCTTGCTGTCGCATCTACATAGTACACAAAACTTATATATGAAGTTTCATCGACATACTTCTTTTCGTTTTTGAGATATTCTGTTCACAGGCAGACACACAAACAGACCAATTGCGTTCAGGGGACTCTAAAACGTGAAGATCTGTTGAAAACTTAATTTCGAATTTTTGGGTTGAATCCAATACTTCCTTTATCGTAAAAGGAAGTAAAAATATGTATTAGAAATTGTTGGGAGTAACTAAATAAAATAAAATAAAATAAATCTGACTATTTCCCACATCTCTTATTATCCAATGAAAAGCCATGCTTTTTCAAAATTCAACCAATCGTGTGTTTTTGTAGTGGCAAAAAAACGAAATTTTCCCTTGGGATTTTGTCAGTTTCTTTTGCCACTTGCATCCACGGCAACCACCAAATACGTTGCTTTAATTAAGGTGGTATTTAAGAAACGTCATTTAAACTGTCATTGCGCATCAGTATAAATGTCAAAATGAACCGATATTTGGGAAATAGTCCACAAAATGTATTACGGGCTCATGATTTTGCTCGGCAAATGTTTTACTTACGATTTGTTGTTTTTTTGGCAATGCCCCTCGACAAACTAACTTTGACAAATTCCCTCGCCTTCGGCTCGGGAATTTGATCAAGTTCGTTTGTCTTGTGACATTGTCAAAACAAAATACTTTCGTAAAACATTTTTACCGGCAAAAGCATTTACCCTTAATACATTATTACTGATAATACGCCCATAATCAGATAGGGACAATTTTATTAATTATTATTTATTTTATCAATTAAAATTGTACTTTCACATGGTCTTTTTGGGTTTTGTAAATATTATAGAAGTTATCTGCCTTTTCATGAAACTAACAACAATTGGGAATCTATTTTATAAATATCGTACCTATTTTTCATTTATGAATTGCACAGGATGCACTTACGAGCATAGTCGTATCCTAAAGTAGCTATTGGAGGTAAGTTGGTAAAGGCATTTGATATAATGATTGGCTACCATAGAATACCATACACATTTACAAAAGCTAGTGTTTGGTCTAGGTTTGAGCTAAGTATAATTATGTTAACGTATGTAACAAAAGTTTTCGGAAAAAATGTCAACAAAGGCATACGAACCGAAAACAGTTTTATATTTAGTCGTCTGTGGAATAAAACAAGGTATATTAGTTGACATTTAGTGTAGCGTATCACGTTAACTGAATAACTTCTGATAACAATTTTTACAAGTTGAATATTCGTAAGCACATATATCCGTTGGTTGGACGGATGCCCAAACGTGATATTGTCAATATGTTCAGAGATCAGAATGTTTCGATTTCGACTATTTATCAAACAATTCGCGAGTGCGAAGAAGGTATTCCGTGCGTAAATTTACCACTACCACCTACTTTTGAAGAAAATCGCATAACCGGAAGTAGGTGTTTACTCTTGTGATTTTTCAGTTTTTTTCGATTTTTTCAAAAACGGCTTTAACGATTTTTTTTAAACTTTACATTTTTACTACATTTTTAATGTGTATTGATGTGAAATAGGTGATTTTCCAGTTGAATACTTCTAAAGTGGGTTTCTTTTGTTTTTTTTTTCTATTTTTTTTTATTAACTCCTATTTTAAATAAAACACCCGGTATATTATTACATTTTTGAATTTACCTTGGAGTTCTAGAGAAAATTTGTCTCTTCAACTAACGCTCTATTTTGTACCGTTTTTGTAGTATTTGTAATTTTTGAAAATTTTTGACAAATGGCTAAAAATTAAAAATGAAATTTTTGACTAATTATAAGAACACTGTAAAAGGAAGTTGTGTGAGTGTATCACACCAGATTTTTTAACCTTATGTCTGCTATTACTTTAAGTGTTTATTCTAGGCGGGGTGGTGCATCTGGTTTCTAAGCTTTTGTCCAGTCTCCCTTCTTTACCATCCATCCTACGCGAACTCTTCAGTCTGTCGTAACTGAACAAATAGTCATACGATTTAGTTACTTTAAATCGCTTAATTAGACACACAAAGACTAGAAAAAATTAGATGGCTCTAAAGAAAGTAAGCTCAATCGGTGACGGAGTAAGTCCGATTAATGACGATTCAGTGTGACGGATGCAGCTCCACTGGCTTCGATGTATACAACGTAACTTTTTGCATTGTGCATTGCAAATCACCCAGAAGAATTAGCAGACATTTTCTTAACATTAGTAAATATAGTCCTCGTGATATATACTATGAAGAAGACTAGCTCTTTCACTACTCTCTTAAAAATTAATTTAATAGCACTTGAAGATAATAATAGCGTGTATAAAGAGCAACGGTATTTTTAAAGAGATTTATCATATACCTAAAATCAGCAGTTTATTTGTTTAAGGAAAATATAGTAAATATATCGTTTCCTTCTGTTTGGTATGAGATTTCGTATGTAATTTATTTTGCCTTACTTCAAATAAAGAGCTTTTATTATATCTTCAAATGAGCATCTTCCGTCTTCTTTGTTAAAATAAAATCGTATGATCTTTTTGAAATTGTTCTTTGCTTGCTCCTAAAACTAAAATGGTAACACAGGTCTTCTCTGCAGAATGCGTTTATTATAAATTCACTAAATTATAAATAATGCCTTTACATGAAGCAGCACTCGTTGCTGCCTAATGCACTGACCATAGGGTTCATGAATTTTTCTTAGCAATAAACCGTCTTTATGAAGAAATTTTATTACCTCCCACGGCTTACTTTGAGTTAATGTTTTTCCTTCAGTGTTCCTTTGAGGGCTGCATTAACATAATTCAAAGATTACTTCACTTTTATTTAGGATTATATATTTTCAAAATGATTTGCTTTCGAGTGGGAATTTCTATGCTCTCCACAGACGCGTTCGATTGTAGGAGAAGCGGGAGTGGTTTATTATTTTCAGTAAATTGGCTAAACTTCTTATTTTCACTTCGTGAATTGTACAGTATTCTCTTAGGCTTAAGTTTCTACTTCAGTTATTATACCATTAACTACAGTTGGCAATATTAGACTGGATATTCTAAAGCTTATATCTCAGTTTTCTTGTAGGGAAAAGAAAATTATGACTGTGCTTTTATTATTTTCCTTAAAGGATGTCCTGTTGGTCGCCAGGTGAAACCAAAATACCCTTAAAATGCACACATCTTGAAATCTATAGGATGTCCGTATGTGTGATTTGGGCCTACCGCTTTCCTGTCTTTTTTCTCATAAAAATGTATCCCTAGTTCGTGTAATGCAATCGACGGACCACTTTAGTATAATAGCATGACTGCAGTTTCAGTTCAGTTCTCTTTGAAGGTTTTACTATACAAATATTCTTGTCACATTTGCATATCTGTAATATCAGTTATTGGCTAGCAGGGTTTATCAGTTAAACGTCCAATTGTTTTCCCTCGTTTTAAATACCTACACTACGTCTTCTTTACTTTTCTGTGAATATGAGATAGAGTGTCAATTTAAATTTCCTGGAATTTTTCTTGTAAGAGGTTGTCTTCGGCTTTCCTATACTGAAGTTTTAAATATCTTCTACATATAGTTACTCTGTCTGTTTACATTAGTATTTTCTAACAGTCTTCTTCGATTCGCCAAATTTTAAATTTCAGGTATTATCCAAGTCTTTTTTGTTCTCACCTAACTTAGTCTAATTTTGCCCTTACCGACGAGTGGATTATTCTCGCATGTGGTATCTGCAACCAGATGCGTCTTGGCTTATGTAAATTATTCCTAAATCGCTTATGTTAAAGGAATATATTTTTTTACGACCTGTAACAAGCTTAAAGAAGATGCAGGAGCTCAGCGCGAAGCGCTCGTCATAGACTGAAAGAGCTGCTACTTGATTGCGATAGTCAAATAAAGGTAGATACGGGGACAAATTCTTGTTATTGTAATAAGCTCTAGCTGGTGTTCATCAACCTGTGACGTAATGGATGAATCCACTATGAAAACTTTTCTCTCGGCGTCGGAGATGTGCAGGCTCTATTGAGCTTGCCTCTTGATTTTTTCTAAAAAGGCTGTCACTTCAGTAACCACGCATACTACATTTTCCTTCACAAAAAAGCAAACAGTATGTAATCTGATATAGCTGAATTAGAAAACACACCAATTTAAATAAAGTTCTCGTCGGAACAGCTGGAAATGTTGAGACTTGCATTAGATCACCCTTAAAAGCTACCTTCACCGTGACGTCACACGGGATGCAAGCTGCTGAAGGCACTTTTGATGGCCTGATGACAAGTCTGCTACTATTGTAATAAGCGATAGATGCACCCTAGGAGGGCTGCGCTCTACGTTTAGGTCCGTTCAGCGATCGATTCTTACAATAATCCACACATTCAGCTTCATTACTATTACATTCAAGATGTGCGGCAATATGCACTTACAGTATTGAAACAATAACGTAGATTTACTTAACTCGATACAGTACAATGCAGTGATTCCAAAGTTGGCCGCGGCATAGGGCGTCGGTATGAATACGCCGTTGATATAAGAACGGCGTCGGTAAGAAGACGAAGTCGAGATGAAGCAGTAGCGGCGGCACAAGTGAAGTACCGACGATTTCCGATACTGAACTTAAATAAAGTTCTCCAACACACCAACGAGATGGGAATACAACTCCAAAAGAAGTTTATGCCTGGTAGGCTCGAAAGTCCAGCGAAAAATGCTCCAGCTCGACCAAATTACATCGTGCTAAACGAAAAACTGCACCCTAACACTCTAACTTATTGATAGGTAACTGGCTTTTGATTCGCGTTCGCGCAAAGAATTTCAATGCAAGTCCGTCTTCCGCCAACATAGAATTAGTTTTAAACCGTCATAACATACATTCATACAGTGTTTTTTTTTATTTTGGTACTTAGCCAACGTGTTATTGATTTTCAAAAAGCTATTAGGTATAACATGTGTTCCTCCGCTATACAAAACTTGGCTAGCTATATACGCTGATTTATAAACATACGCGATTTCCTATTGCTCAAAAATATTTACGTGGTATGTTTTTAGAATCTTGTTTAATCTTTCTAATTTAATTGATGTGTGCAATGTAAAAACCAACAGAAGAAAAATTAAAGTGGCGACGTAATTTATATATGAATTTTGTAGTACGATTTTACTCTATCCTTAATGCTACGAGGGTTACAAGACGTGGAAATTACCTTTTAAGTTATTACCTTAAAAATAAAGACAGACGATGATTAATATAAGGTTGAAAATCGGCAATTTATAATTAGCTAAGTTAGTTCACGTATCTACTTTGTTGAATCATCCCCAATTATTGTTTACTAAGAGGTTAGCAATGGTTGTTTCTATATATTCTAAAATATGGTTTTTTATTTATCACTGATCAACAGACCTAAAGCAGATTCTTGATATTATACGTTCTGCATTCCAGACATTGGTCCAATATAAAAATTCGACTTCAGTCGACTTTCCAAGCCTTCTAAGCATATATTTTTGCACCCATCTCTTAAAGAAACTGTATAAATCAAGCAGCCTTACTTTGAAAGCGTTTTCTCCAGTAATAATAATAAATGTTACAACATAGTATGTGAACCTTCCCAAGCAGCTTTTATGGAAGATACTACCTCTATATTTTAAAGTGACGGCGTTGTTTTGTACTTAGAATCGTACCATTCTGTAATGATGCCAATACTACTAATACAAGTTCAATTAACCTTCCATCTGACCACAAGATAGCTTAACTTCCCTGATCCCTCCAGATAATAATAACCATTACGTGCGGCGGCTACATATCTAACCGCAAACCCAATAGCAACACGGATTTGCAGGCAATAAACATTAAGGGAAACGACTTCTCAAGTGATTTTTATTTTATATGAAACTTCTGCAAAAGTAGTTTCCTATTTATGTTCCTTCCGAAAGTTTTCCCGAAGCAGTTAAATGCACGATACGTTTTAAAGTGGGGGAAATAGAAATATTAAATTAGATTACCCATACTATAGGAAATTAGATGTACACACATGTTTCGGATTGCTTATATCCACTAGATAATTAAGTGTCACTTTTGATTATTTATTATATGTGATCTACAACGACACACACACACACGTCAACTCTTAAATTAATAATGAAAACTCAAATGATTAGTGCGTAGGTACATTTCGTTCACCAAATCAATAAAATTAGGGAAATTAAAGTAACTTTGAATAAATCTTTTGGAGCGATATAATTTAGATGCAAACCTTGAATCCGCAAAAATTGCATTATATATTTTTGTATCTCAAAAATAATGATGCAACTTCTGAACTTTTCAAACGTTTTGTGGCCGTTTCCTTTATTTAGTAGGAAAGAAAAGAGCTTTACCTGATACCTGAATATCGCAGAATCGACTTCCAATTTGGTTGAAAACCCACCTACTAATTCTTATAAATCGTGAACCCAACTCCATGCTATAGTAAGGAAGTAATGCACTCATCACAGATATAATTATAGACACAAAACCTATTACGTCGAATTTCATAAGGGATAAAACGGAAACATGTACAAACTCTTCAGTGCAGTGTAACATCCAGAAGTTTTACTTTTTGCTTTATTTCATGAATGCATTGTCTTAGACTTGCTGTAAAGTCATTATCGATTAGCTTGTTAACTGTACTTGAGAAACTTAGCAAAATAAAACGAACACTTCTGCCATTAACAATGTCTTGCTATATATTACTAAAACTACCTATCAACTTGAACATTGTAGTTTTCTGAGAAACCAGTATAATGCCATTGTTCCTGTAAAATTAATCTGGTCTTAAAAAAACTCTACATACTTCGAATTCAAATGGGGCCATAATTATTTATATAATACATCAGGCGGATAGCATAAAAAAGCAGAATGCTGAAGAAAAGAAAGATAACCATACAAAAAGATAGGCATACTTAGTTGACATAATTTTAATAATTATAATCAGCTTCAAGCCTATTAAACTAGTTGTTTCTATTGTTGTTCATTCTCTCTTATTGCTGTAGCATATAATTATGGCCTCATCGTTATATGTGTAGCTACCAACTAGATGGAAATATCCTACAAAAAGTTTTTTTTACAAGAAAATGTAAATCACCATAGATGGCACTCACCTCGTGAGATTATCTTCGTGTGTGTGGGTGTGTGATTTTGGAATTTTTACTTTGTGTGGATGTCATGATTCTGGAATTATTTTAAACTCGACACTCACCTTGAAGAAATTGTATGTGAGATTTCTGAAATGAAGCTGGTTATGGTAGGATAAAAATTGTTTCTCTGCAATCACTTACTCTTGTCAAATCTTTTACCTCTGGTACATTTCTCTCGTAACATTATAAACATCAACTTCGATTTTGTGTGATTTCTGGCCTCGTATTACCCTAGTGGCTTTTTAGTGCCATGTTCTGCATATTATGTCCCTTCCTGGCCTCTGTACAATACCTGGAACACCAACCTGTAGGCGATTCTGTGTCCTTCGATTCCTCTAGCTGCTTCAGGGACTTAACCCACACGACTTCTCCCTTGTGCATTACCGGAGAAAAGCCTACTCCACCCCGCTTGGTATGTTTCTTTCGATGTCATCTCCGCGGGATCCCCAAGCCCAGGACCTTGCATAACTGATGCTGGGACGATGGCGGCCATATTCTCCCCCACGTACCCTTGGTGTATTAAGCTCTCGTGTTTGACTTGTCTGAGCTATCAAACTGTGAAATACAAATTCGTGTCGTTTCGCTGATGCTATAAGCGCTTTTACTTACGGATACGACGTCAAATTACTGGCCGATGTTAGGAAAAATTTAGAAATCTGTCGCCACGATGTATTCACATTAAACGTTTGAACTGTGAGGATTAGTTTAGTTCCCATAATATATATTCTAGTGGCAGCTCTGTTCGCGGTATTTGTCGCATTTAACTCGCCGTACCAACACGTTCCCCACGTTCAGAACTAACACTTACGCGAGAGAATACTAAAGCAAATTAAAAATTCTTGTGAACGCCGAATCACACTAATGAAAGTGTGTCATGTACCTTGAGTGCATGGTACCATCCTCATGGGTTTCGCGTTCTAATAAGTTAGATCGTTAGGCAACTTTATGTGTCTGCCGTTATCCGCTATCTCTGAATTATAATTTTTTTGTCACTTTGATAATTGGGTTACGTGTGCTCATGGCAGAATTGCGAGGAAAAGTCGTACAGCTTGTATTTCCACTCCATTTATTGTAATAACAACCATGTTAGTTTTAACAATACTTAAAATTAGGTTAAACTTTTAATTCAAGCTCCAAATAACATGTGGCAGATTCGTTTTTGCACTCTTGAGTGTCATGCAAATATGTACATACTGTACCCTTACTTATTGTTTTTGTTGAAAAGTTATGTGGTTTAGAGATTTACACTGATACCTGAAGCTTTTCTGGTTTGGACCGTCTCGAACCAGTGGTGCTTCCGAACAATCCAGCCCAATCCTGCTCAAGAACTAGCTAACAAAATTTACTACATCACGAGACAATTCGTGGACCACCGTGTTGTGACATAATAAAGCAATACCGATCTTTTTATTTTTTATTTCGTGTAGAGATATTCTTAGTGTAGCAATTGGTAAAGTAAAAAATTTAGAAAAACAACAAACAACGTATTGTAAAATAACTGTTTTCATACACAAGTTATTATTTTTTATTCATAATACGTCAGTAACATCGTTTAGCAACTAATAATATTATTTACAATTGTGAAAATTATGTCCTATTCAATTCTACAGATATATTTTTTTTGGAATAGCGAATATATCAATGATGATTTTTCATGTAGTTTTAGAATGCAGTAAATCAAAGCCGAAGCGACAGAATAATGAATGCAAATCTCTGCGCAGGTATTTTATGATTCAACAGGAGAGTAGTAACGTAAGTTAATAATTTATGGCACAAAGTTTCCACGGCATTCTTTTAAGAAAGTGAAAATTAATTTACAATATAACTTAGCAGTATGTACTAACTTGCTCCGAGTTTCTATACAGTAGATGTATATGGACTACAACATGTTTTATGATGCTTAAGGATTAACTAAAATTGATTGTCTATAATGATAATTTGTTAGTGAGCTAAAAGGAATTATGGTAACTTTTATTCGTTTAGGTTTAAATACAAATTGGGCAAGCTTACAAGGTGAAAATGGCTCTGCAGTTGGTAACTTCTCCAGTCCTATCGTAATCGCCCTTTCAATTAGCTTCTTGCTGGTTAATGTTCATTAAAGAGATAGCAAGAAATATATCAAATTATAGGCTGCAGTGAGTATGGCTTTCAAAATATAGTAAAATTCCACTACTTCAGGAAAACTACACAGTAGGAAATAAAAAAAAGATATGGATTTAAATTATCAAGTTGTTTTGTTTATTGATTTTACTTTGTATGGCATCAGCATCTACGGCAAATATAATTTCAAGTACTGCATGGTTGTGAAACTCCATAAACAAATTATTTTACCAAGTATTGAGCTCATGTCGTTAAACTATGGATCATTTTTCACAGCAGTGCTTTGACGCCATTACATTATTTAAAATATAAATACAATATACGTTTTAAAGTTTTGTGAATAGGCGCAACGTTCACACCTTAACTTAAAATTATTTAAAATTTTACAACATATTGTTATTTCTAATTACTACCCGGAATTAAATTAGAATCATTAAAAATTAAGTTTTGAAATTACATTTCTGTAACGGACAACAGAATCCACAAACATGAATCAATCGGCTTTCTCACGGGATATTAGTTTGTATTTGATGTAAAAAAGTAGGTGTTTTCTCATTGTGCCACTTTAACAGTACACGATGTTCTTCGAACCCGTATCCATTGTGAAAGTTGAATTATAAGTTGAAAATATTCTATAACTGTGTTCTAACCTCAAAGAAGAAATAACAAGTATAGAAATTTTTTAGTGGCTGGAATTTATTCTCGATTACGAATGGTGGCAGATGAACTTGTTATTTTAGTAATAACATCAGTTCCAGTTCTGGATCAAGCATCTCAAAACACAGCATTTAAAAGTGATATTAAGAATCCAATCCAACACCACAAGTTTTTTTTTATTGTAATTATTTCGCTATATTGGAAGTTCTTTTTGTAAAAAGTTGTTACTGTATAATCGGTGTTTCACGACAGCACAGGACCGCACTTACAAAAGGTTGGTTTGAGTTGAGAGGCAGCGGCATCAAGCTCCCGATCGTGCGCAGCTAGCCCGGTTCTGTTTTAAGGTTCTATTCAATGCAAAACGCAAACACTGTAAACCACAACTTTTTTGAAATACGATAGGTAGTTGCCAATGTTTTCCTATTTTCATTGAACGCTTCCCATAAATTTAATGCATGGAGGAATATCATTAAGCAGTAATACTGGTGATTCTAGGGATACTAGATGTTAACCTCGTAATAGTCTATTTCTGTCGCATACAAAGTCCATAAACTCTCTTCTAGCTCATTTGATTCTATATGTTCATATTATTGGCCACCAGCTGTATAATATGTAATTAGATAAAAACAGAAGAAAACGCTGTGATACGTTTTGATCGGTGGATCACATTTTGCAGACTTACTAAACTAGATATCGTGTGCTCCAAAAAAAAAAACTCATTCGCAGCATGCATGATCAAATTGAAGTTTGCCTTAACTTAAGATATACCCATTGATGCAAATGAAACTACCAAGTCAGAGAGAACTAAATTACATCTTGACTTTAAATAATTTTCCTAAAAATATACGAAAACACTTAACAAAAACAACTCTATTGACCGTTATGGTTATTACACCCGTTGTTGTTTGGTACAAGACATCTTGTTTTCCCTTTTGCTTGATATAAGTTAACTTAATGCAGTGTAAACTTTTACCTTTCACAGTGACAGATGTTTTCATAACAAATTGCAATCTGACATTCACCTACAGACTTATCATGACTAGATTTTCTATCTTTCTTTCCAAGGCCTGCCATAAATGAGTTTTTTGTGGAACACACGATACATATAAACCGTTCAATAGTTATTTGCCAGATAGGAGGCCATGTTAGGGTGATGAATTTCACCCTGTAAATATGCTGTCAGTCATTAACAAAAGTTAGGTTATGCTCAATTTTATATAAAATCGTTAATGTACAAAACGTGGTTGCCAGATTTGGTTTTGGATTTTGTGCCACTTTTAGTATTGGTTAGATAAATTTCATGAAAGACAAATTGCTGATTCTGAATACGTTTCATACTTTGTTGAGTAGGCATAATGGTATAATGAAAGTCGTTTTTTTTATTGTAATTATAAATTGTATACAAAAATATTTAAATATTACAATTTATGTATTTTTTCAGTATAAATAAAGCTTTACAAGCCACTTTAGGCCCATTGCATAACAATGTGTCTCCATTGTCCCTTATTGATGATTTTATTTCTCCAGTCTTCTATTCCTTTCCTTGCTATGTCTTCCATTACTGCCTCCTTCCAGCTATTCGTTGGTCGCTTCTTCTTCTAGTTTCTTGCGCTCTGCCTTCCAATACTATCTTAGTAGCTCTTCCATCTGGCATTCTCCATATATGCCAAACCATCTTAACCTTCGAGCTTTAATGAAGTCTACTATACAGTGAAAATTCATGAACTGCGAACACGAGTAAATCAAGGCGAATTTACGATTGCCTAAAAATACGCCAAGACCGATGGACAGTCGGTCTAAGGTACTCTGATATTAATCCACGGGTCGTCTGCGTTGATTGTTAAGTAATTGTTCAACGCAGACGCCTAGTGTAATTTTTTTAAATTAATTATTATATCACAAATAGTATGTATGAAGTACTGTTATTCTGTGATTAATTCAGTTGATAAATTCAGAGTTGAAAAACAGGATTTTTAGAGATTAACAGTACAGTAAAAGAAGGTAGTTCTTAAAGTAAAACGCATTCTGAAGAAAGAAATAATTTCTTCCGAACAAACTAACTCAGTAAAAAAAAGATGCAAACAAAAATAAAACTATTTTTTTTTAAACAACAAAATTCAAGAAGTTTAAATTAGCTCTTGTTCAAAGAGCCTGCCTTCTTGCACTAAACAATATCCTAAGCGATCACAGAAACGTATTAGTGCTAGTACTCTGAACAACCCTTTTAATTTTTAAGCACAGTTCTTCAAATCGTTAGTTGTAGTGAAAACGACTTTTCAGAGGAAGTTTTAGGCATATCTGTCACAGTTTCACAAAATTCCCTACTTCTGAAATGGCCAATGGGAAGAATATCGCAGCTAAATCTACTAGTTCTGCAATTTATTTAAATAAATAGTCTGGATAGTCATTAGCGGTAATGCAAACCTCTTTTAAATACCTGTCTTCATTGGGAACATTAGGGCTTTTGTGCTTTTGGGGAGAAACACATCCAAAGTTTCCAAAATTTGAAATAACTCCATGTAACGTTGATAACGATAAAGAGCGCCTATTTTCAAATGTTGTGAAAGAATTTTGAATTTCCCGGACCGTTGGACCCTGATTATACCATTTTACAATTTGCACTGATCCGTTGCTTCGTAGTTATCGATTTTAAGATAGAAATGACAGCAGATATTATCTACTGACAAAATACACGAACTGTCAAAGTTAAATTATCGGCATTTGTAAATTCGACATATCGTCTGCCGTGTTCGTAGTAAGAAAAATCTCTCTGTATTTGGCTCTCCATACTTCTTTTGTACCTCTTCGTTTGTAAGTCTTCTCCAACCATCATCCGTCCGAGTCCCTCCAAATATTTTTCTCCGCATTTTTCTCTCCCACCTACTTATCGTATCTTGGCCTGCCACATTCATCGTCCATGTTTCACATGCGTACGTAGCTGTGGGTCGAATTACAGTCTTATAAGTCGTAGTTTTGCATTTCGCGACATTTGTCTTAAGGACATTATACTATTTAACGCGCCCGGACATCTCGATGCTTTTATTAACCTTGATTTAATTCCTTGTGTGTAATTTAAGTTTTCAGAGATTAATGTTCCTAAGAAAGTAAACTCCTTAACTCGTTCTATTCTCAAATCTTAATATTACGCCATTATTATTGATTTCTTTATTTTTTCCATTGGGTACTTCTTTGTTAAAGCTGCTGAATATTGTCCAGTGGAAGTTGAAGAATGGATTTTTTTAAATATGGCCACAGAAGAAAATCACAGGGAGTTAAGTTACAAGACCTCGGGGGCCACACTGTAGACATGTTTTGACTAATAACTCTGTTTTTGTAAAACTCTTTAAGTAAATTTATGCCCCATCTTATTGAAAGTACGTAACCCGTTTTTAATTCATTGTCACGTAACTCTTCAAAAAACGGCGACAAAATTTCAGTATGATATGGTTGTGCATTTAGAAAACCTAAAATTTGAACTATTAAAATAAAATTTAATCGTTTTACTGCACTCAATTACCTTAAAAAAATATAGGACCTATAACTCTTCTTTTACTATAATTGCAGCCCAAACCCCGATTTTTTGTGGGCGAAGCGGTTCTTCAACATAAAAATTGGGATTCTCAGCGCTCCACATCCTCATACGTTGTGAATTAATATAGCCAGATAAATAGAAGTATGCCTCATCAGTAAAGAAAGTTTTCTCAAACGCATTATCGTTATTTCCTAAATTATTGATAAACCAGTTCCAATCTAACCGGAGGATCGTTTGGCAGCAGTTCCTGATACACTTGCAACCGGTAAGAAAAATAATGCAAATTGCTTCTTAATATCCTATGAGATGTTGAATATGAAACATTTAATTGCTGTCCTAAATGGCGAACAGATACGTGTGGTTGTTCTTGCACAATTTGTCTCGCATTGTTAACTACTTCTTCAGTGCGTATGTTGCAAATAGTATGTATCATTTTTAGGTCGTGGGCCAAAAGGTTTAATTTCAAAATTGTTCCGCCCCATAATATTTCTAATAGTTCTTTCAGATATCTAAAACAGTACAAAGCCGAAAATTAAAGCAACAATTAAGTTTTATGCATAAATACTTGCATCCCAAAAGTCACTAAGCCGAGCAAAGATTTCAGTTTCACTGAGGTCGGGCCTGTCAGCTTTATAATGCCGGTAAGCCTTTTTAATTTGTAGTTTTGTGTCACCTTTAATGACTTTTGGCATATTTACTTTAGTACTACAATTTGTTTGACAGATAGATATCCATGACGGCGATGTCCATACATATTATGCCTAGTGGCAAACAAAGTATGAAAGGACTGGCAACATTGCATGTTTAACCTCAAAATGTAAAATTAGACACTTTCGTGAGCCTCCTGTACATAACAGCTGCTTCTGACAAAGTGTCAGAAAGAGTTTCTAGGGAGTTTTAGTTTTATTAAACATAAAAACAAAATTCCATGTCTACCTACTTGGCAAATAACTATTGAACGGTTTATAAATGTTTTAAATGTCAATATGACTGCAAGTTTGGATTGTTGTGACAACCGCACGGTAGAAAGATACGTTGAAAGCCATGCTAGATCGTAGCGTTAAAAGCTGTAAAAATTGATCAGAAGATGGATTTATGATTAAATCAATTTTTAGACACCTTAACAACGTGTTTTACTGAATAAAAGTATGAACGGAGCGTTATCTACGAGCGGCGGTAGACTTACCTGAAAGTCGCAAAAGATTGTTGGACATTGTTTTGACAAGGATAATAAATTATAGTAGCTAAAAATGCATCGAGTCTATTAGGGAAATGTATACCAAGTAGCTTCATCAGATTTTTAAACCTTAATCTACACACTAATAATTAGGCCACTGTTTTTGCTTACAGTGACATAAGTTTGGATCAAAAAATGATTGACAAACTAGTTATTATATAGATTTCCTAGACCATAGCTATTGATGGTTGATACAATGTGATGGTCCTGCTAAGTTGTTATTGTGACATTACTTTTAGTGTCTGTAATGATATTTTTCGCCTACCATATACGAAAATGAATCATATTGACCCTAAAAATGTGACCGAAAGTAATGTTTATCGTCCCTTGGGCAGCTAAACTTATAACAACACGATTTTGAAGTTTTTCACAATCTAGACACTGTTAAGGACTTTATAAACTTTTGCCGCCTCTCTTACATTCTGAATTCGTACTGTGCGCAGTAGACTGCCTCGCCGGCATCCGATTCCAAAAACACTTACGTTTCATCTGTCAACGTGGCAGCATGCAAACAGGTCCGCACTCCGAAAGCTAATTCTTTGTAAATGTTAAACTGTTCGTGTTAATTTATGGCAATAAATTACTACCTTCGCTTTTCAACGTGTGTATAATTCAGTGAAACCTACAATCATACAGTCCACAAATTCCAAGGCGAGCTGGCGATCAGCGGTTTTCCAGATAGCGAAAAACTGAGAAGGCTACAAACATTGTACCTTCGATCCTGATTAGTGCTCAAACATTGGTCCTACAGAACCGGATTAAACCACATTAGGTCATTGCGGGTCCAAAACAGCGACAGCATTCGACAACATTGGTCATAGGCAAGTACAAAGCATATTCAGTTTGTATTGCATCGCATGCAATCGGCAAGGAAGCAGCGTCCAAATTCGCAGCAACGCGTGGAACGAAGAGGGCGCATGCGGTGCCCGCAACGAGAGAAAGGAAGACAGCAGACGGTGCTATCAACGCCAAGATTCGTGCACGTGGGCATTGCAGCTGCTAGCCAGACGGTAGTAGGAACAGAAAACCGGCAAGGCGGCACACACCAATATCAAATGTAAGCCTGATTTTCCTATGCATAAATTTGGTTTATTTCGTCTGTGTTTGCATGTGCATAATTTCAGCTGCGTATTATTGCGTAAACAAATGGTTTATGAGTCATATAAACATTTTAATTGCGTGAAATGCCAAGCTATTACGTTTGTTAGCGATATACCCTGCATGTTTCATAAATAATCCCGCGTTGTACCAAGGCCGTTTTCTGCGTCGTAAGCTACAAGTTTCTCGCGTTGTTATCAAGCGCTGTCTGCGGTATAAACAAATTCGCGCCAGAGGCGTGCGAAAGGGTTTTATCATTAAAGAATATTTCAGATACCGCGCGTAGCATCTTGCCTGAAATATCACAGATAGTTGACCCGTTGGGTCCGCGTACCAGAAGCGTACAAAATTCACGCCAGAGGCGTACGAAAAGTTAGTTCGATCGGTTAAATTGTTTTTAATCTCAACAATTATGGATCCGCTTGTAAGAGCACGTGGCTCTATCAAGGGCAAGCTTACGCGTTTTTCAAATCATGTTCAATCTTTGCAAAAAATTTATGATGAAGATCAATTTTTACCTAGTACTCAAATTATTGAATTGCAAAAAAGATTGGATGCTATAGCCACCGTGTTATCAGAATATTATGAGGTTCATGAACAAATTTTAGAAACCAGTGAGGATGTAGAATCTGAAATGCAGCAACAAGTCGAATTTGAAAACTCTTATTTTCGTGCAATCTCACAAGCTGAATATTTGATTAATGAATACAACAAGCAATCTGATGTTGCACCAGATCGTTCTGGATCTCCTAACGGTAGCGTAAGATCAACGCATTCAAATTGCAGTTCACATTGCAATAATCAAGCTGTACGCCTTCCTGCCATATCGATTCCCAAATATTCAGGGAACGTGTCAGAATGGCTAGAGTTTCGTGAGATTTTTATTAGTTTAATTCATGAGAATCAAGCGTTAACTAATATTCAAAAGCTGCATTACTTAAAGGCTAGTTTACAGGGTGATGCAAGCCAAATTATAAAAAGTTTAGAGTTTACTGCGGGTAATTATACTCTAGCTTGGGAGGCATTGTGCAATCGATACAATGATCCAAAAATTCTGGTTCATAACCACCTCAAGGCTATTTTTGAACTGGAATCTTGCAGTAAGGAATCTGCAACTAAATTGCGTACGATTAGCGATATGTTATTCAAACATTTTGCAGCAATCAAATCATTAGCTACCGAAAGCGAGCTTCTTGATTTTGTTATAATGTATGTAGTTTCTAAAAAACTGGACCCCACTACATTTCGTGAATGGGAGGTCCTTAGAAACCGGTCAAGTTCTGACCTGCCTAATCTTGATGAGTTCAAGGAATTCTTACAAAATACAGCAAGGCTTCTAGAAACTCTAGAGGTAAAAGATAGTAAGCTTGTACCCGAAAAGTCTTCCAAGGTACATTCTAAATCATTTGTGTCAGGTACCCCTTCGTGTCCACTTTGTAAAGGATCTCATTCCTTGTACAAATGCGATAAGTTTGTCAAGCTGTCTGTTCTTGACAGAAAGTCAAAGGCAAAAGAGCTCCGCGTATGCTTTAATTGCCTAACTCAGGGTCACCTTGCGAGCCTTTGTAGCTCCAAATATACGTGTAGAAAGTGCAAATCAAGGCACAACACACTTCTTCATGAGGATAAGCCTCAGAACGCTTCTTCTAGTCAACCAGGATCTGCGATGTCGGCAGAAACCCCTGTTGAACTAAACCAATCGATTTCGGCATTCTGTTCGAATGCTTTTCAGGTACTCTTACCTACGGCTACCGCTAAACTCATCGCTGATGATGGTACGCCTCATGTTGTGCAAATCCTGCTGGATTCCGGTTCCCAATCGAACTTTATACGTTCAGATTTGTGTAAAAGGTTGAAGCTTCCAACTCGCGAAGTCAACGTTACTGTTTCTGGCTTAAGTAAAGCCACTTCTCAAATCAAGGCTAGGTGTGATATCAAGCTGCAAGCCCCTCACACTTCATACGGCATTGGCCTATCCTGTCTTGTTCTCGATGAGATTACGGGTGTTACTCCAAGTTTTCGCGTCCAGCGAAACAGCTTCAAGGTTCCTGATAACATCAAGTTATCAGATCTGTCCTACGACCAACCGGGCACCATCGACATTCTGATTGGTTCGCCCATTTTCTGGCAGCTCCTTTGTATTGGACAAATTGGTCTAGGTCCAAATCTTCCCATCCTCCAAAAGACTCGTTTTGGTTGGATTGTTTCTGGCCCTACAGGCCCTCCTTCTGCGTACCCTGTACAGTGCAATCTTGGCACGATCGAGGATGCTTCTGACCCCATTGCTAGGTTTTGGCAACTCGAACATTACCCAGAGGAAAAGGTCCGCACAAATGAAGAGAACGCCTGTGAGGCACATTTCGTGCAAAATACTCAACGAGAAGCGAATGGTCGATTCGTTGTCTCTATCCCTTTCAAGAAGCCTGTAGAGGTACTGGGCGATTCATTGCAAATCGCTCAGAAAAGATTCTTATCATTAGAGAAGCGGTTACAAGCGAACCCTGACTTGTCCAATCGCTATTCGAGTTTCATGAATGAATATTCTGAATTAGGTCATATGTCCGTTTCAAACCCTAATTCAAACGAGATATCCTATTATCTACCCCACCACGGAGTCTTAAAAGAGGAAAGCCTGACAACTAAACTCCGAGTTGTATTCAATGGTTCTCAAGCAACCACTTCAGGGCAATCTCTGAACAATATTCAGATGGTTGGCCCAACCGTGCAGCAAGACTTATTTTCAATTCTTGTTCGCTTTCGCAAGCATTTATTCGCTATATCAGCTGATATCGAGAAGATGTATCGCCAGGTTCTGGTGAATCCTAACCATAGGCCCCTTCAGAGAATCTTGTGGCGACCCTCATCAGCTGAGCCTCTTCGGTCGTACGACCTGAATACGGTTACGTATGGCACCGCTTCAGCATCTTTTCTTGCTATTCGATGCTTAACCCAATTGGGCATCGAATGTGAGGCTTCAAATCCCGAAGTCTCTCGAATCATAAAGGAGGACTTTTACGTCGACGACCTTCTGACAGGTGCCGACACTCCTGAGAAAGCGCGTACTCTCTGCTCAAACTTAGATCAGATTCTTGAGTCAGGCTGCTTCAAACTTAGAAAGTGGATTTCTAACTCTCCAGAAGTTCTCGATGGAATACCAGATTCCGATGTGCATCCGGGTGTTCTTGATTTCAGTGCACATGAGCACACAAGCACCCTTGGTTTGATTTGGTCCTTTAAAAGCGATCATCTGATGTTCAATATTTCAAATTCTACAAGTAGTAAGGCTACCAAGCGTAGCATCTTGTCTGAAAGATCGCAGATATTTGACCCGCTGGGTCTGTTAAGCCTTTGGTGGCATGGTCCCACCTGGCTAAGCGAAGGCGAGGCATCTTGGCCTGCTTCCAAACATGTTCGTGCTGAGCTTCCAGAATTCAAAAAAGAAGTTCAGAGTCTTCCTGTAACCTCTGTTGAACCATTTCCGTTCAATCAGTATTCAAGCTTCGCTCGCTTACAACGAGTTACAGCTTATTGTTTTATCACAAAAGCAGTGCACCTTGAATTGGTCGCTGATCTTTCTACTGAAACCTTTTTAATGGCTTTTCGCCGGTTTGTGGCTCGACGAGGCAAACCGCTCCATGTCTACTCAGACAACGGCACTAACTTTGTAGGCGCTAATTCCGAGTTAATCGAATTAGGCAATTTTCTCGCGGAACAAAACCCTTCTATTTCCGAATCAGTCGCGAACGACGGAGTAGCTTGGCATTTTATACCCGCGCACAGTCCTCACTTTGGCGGATTGTGGGAGGCCGGAATCAAGTCCTCCAAACATCACATACGTCGCGTTATAGGTAACGCTAGTCTAAATTATGATGAATTTAGCACTTTGTTAGCACAGGTGGAAGCGGCCTTAAACTCCCGACCCCTGTCCCCTTTGTCCTCTGATCCAAACGACCTTCAGCCTTTGACTCCTGCTCATTTCCTGATTGGTCGTCCGTTGGTGTCACTGCCTGATCCCAACGTAACTGAGATAGCCGAGTCTCGGCTGTCTAAATACCAGAGAATACAACAACTTCACCAGAATGTGTGGAAGAGATGGAGTAAAGAGTACATCTCGGAACTCCAACAGCGCACCAAATGGCGCACGCATCTTTCGGACCTCCAGCCTGGTTCCATGGTCCTCATCAAAGATGACAATCTACCCCCTCTGAAGTGGAGGTTAGGCCGGGTCACCGAGCTGCACCCTGGCCTTGACGGCGTTACGCGTGTGGCGTCAGTGAACACTGTGTCAGGGATCGTGAAGCGATCCTTCGCCAAATTGTGCCCGCTACCTAGTGTTGTAAACTAGTGCGTTAGCGTTCCGCGCAGTTTTTCGTAAAGCCTTTGGCTCCCCATTGTTCGGGTTTTCTTGTACTAGATTAAGATCCATGTACTATTAGGCTTTGTATATATATGTGTTCATGTTACATGTTTTACTCTAGCTTTTACATGTCAACTCTGTACTGTTTTATTTGAAAGGTTACCCTTTCCAAGGCGGGCGGTATGTTAAGGACTTTATAAACTTTTGCCGCGTCTCTTACATGCTGAGTTCATACTGTGCGCAGTAGACTCCCGTGCCGGCATCCGATTCCAAAAACACTTACGTTTCATCTGTCAAAGTGGCAGCATGCAAACCGGTCACGCACTACGAAAACTAATTCTTTGTAAATGTTAAACTGTTAGTGTTAATTTATGGCAATAAATTACTACTTTTGCTTTTCAACGTGTGTATAATTCAGTGAAACCTACAATCCATACAGTCCACAAATTCCAAGGCGAGCTGGCAGTCAGGAATGTTCCAAATAACGAAAAACTGAGAAGGCTACAAAACATTGGAACTTCGATCCTGATCAATGCTCAAACAAAATCTATTTATTATTATTCAAATAAACTGCAGTTTTACCTTTAAAATTTTAAACAAACTGTGAGTATAGCCGCTCATTTATTTAATGTTATCTTAATCGGCTTACCTAGCTTAACTGTGGCGAATCATACCTTTTGCTTCCCTCATCTAATGTGGTTAGATGGGTTGCATATCTTTAGAAATAATTTTTTGAATAAGAATGTTTCAGATTGATACAAATTATAAGATTTTGGATTAAGATTAACATTCTTCAAACTTTTTGGTAGCTATCCTGATGGAAAATAACAATCTGAATGCACCGGCAGAGCAAAAATTCTGAAATTTGAATTAGTTGACCTTATATTTTCAATAATAGTTAGAAACAAATATAATAATTTCTTAAATTCTATTTAACTTTTTCAAAATTTGGGGTCGACGGGGCATTTATAAGTAATATAGCGACATGTAAAATAGTCGTCATTTATTCCATCTGTAATAACAAAATTGTAATTTTGTTAGAAAGTTATTTCCATTATTTAATAAATACCGGTATACGGCAACTTACTAAATGCAAGCCTTAATTCACGACCGGCAGTGTCAAAGGAATGAAGTAGAAGAAGAAGAAACTAAAGCTAACTATTTTTTTCCTTGTTTTTAAATGTATCTTGGGTTAATGTTAATAAATTAATTAAAATATAATATCTTTAATACTCATTTAACTCTTCTATCATTTGTTTCCACCATTTTTCAGACACCGTTTTCCATTTTTGATAAATTTTAACATAACATTTGAGATGAGCGACCCAAAAAACCCCTACGTACGGTATCAGAAATTTAAAAAAAAATTTACCCCTTTCCGCCATTTTGGATCCGCCAGTTTTTATTTTAGTTGAGTTTTAATGTCAAATTCGTAATCAGCGGCAATTGTTTAAATAAATAAAATAGTTATAAATGCTTTAATTAAGGGTATATTTAAAAATACTTATTTGTTAATAACAATTGAAAAAATAAAAAGCACACTTTCTCACCTATGGGGAACTTTTCTATAAACTTTTTCCGAAATAATAAAAAAAAGTGCAAAATCGGTTTTGAGTCAACGAAGTTAGAACTTTGCCGAATTTTTAGCGTTTAGAAAATGGACTAAAGGATCGATATAAAAAATCACTAATGGCGGTACCTTACACTTTAGTGTGTTGATCTACGACAAAAGTTAAGATGTGCGTAAGGTATGTATAAAAGTTTAGTGATTTGTGCTATTAACTCAGTAAAGTAGTAAAACAGTAAATAATAATAATTTTTTAATTTTTTAGAAAATCGTACGACACTCATTAATGACCAATAGAAAAATTAGTTCACGAGCCGTAACCCAGACAATAAAAAAATTTCTTGGAAATTTTTTGTAGATAGACATTACTTCTTTTTAGGGTTTGTGGCGTTACGATTTTCTTACCGAATCTGCATTCGAGCATTAATTCATATCCGGAAATTATTTTTCGTGCATTCCAACACGTCCTAATTTGCCCTCGCGTCCCGCTCGGGCAAATTAATACGACGTTGTTCGAACGCGCTCAAAAAAATTTCCGGAAAGAATTTATGCTCTTATGAGATTATATGTGAATATTTTCAATTATTCGTTACAAAAAACATTGTACCTAACTTTTTCGGGAAGAATTTTCCCGAATTCGCACTACATGCAACACTCCCTTCGGTCGTGCTGCAAGCAAAGTGCTCATTCAGGAAAATTACCTTCCCGAACTTGTTAGGTAATTAACTATTGATGGAACTGGCACTGGTATGTCCCGTCAGTTTTATGAGCTGCTGTTCAGGAACATTAGCTTTCGCTAGATGCGAAACTGTCGACGACCGGAGAGAATGATTGCAAATTTTGGCCTGACTGGTATCAATACCAATCTCTTCAGGAGCTTGGTTTGTTCACTTCGACAGCTCATTCTTGCTCACGGGTGTATTCTTGTACCATATGCCATTTTCTTTTTGCCAGTGAGGATTTGGAGTTAGGAAGAAGCGATCTGTTTTGATATGGGCAGCACGTTTACTCACCAATTTTTTAAACAATCTGAAATGTACAGTCGTGTACAAATAAATCTGGGCCAATGGTTTTTTCATATGTAGGTTGAGTTGAGAATTGAAGAATATCTCCATGGATTTTCTGCTACCAGAAAGAGCTACATTTTCATTTACTTGTCAAAGTTTAATGTAACTCTTTCTGATAGCAGGAAATCCATGGAGATATGCTTCAAATCTTAACTCAATTTACATATGAAAAAACCATTGTCCCAGATTTATTTGCACACGACTGTACTTTTGTTAGAAATTGAAAATTAAAACTTGAGTTTTCATATTTACCTGACTGGACATAATGAGGGATTTTCTTTATTGGACACGAGCCACTTGCTTTCAGCCAGACGTTTGGAACCTCCCTGTGCAGTCTTTTCAAATATGGGATTGTAGGCTATCCTTCCTGTTTTCACTCCCATATTATCAATTACCTCGATAAAATATTGCAATAGACATCGAGACGCTTCTCCTCCTCTCCAGGCTAATTCCAGGCTAGCCATATAATAAAACTTGCGCTGTAGGCCAGCAGGCGTATCTTCAGGTCACAAATTTTTAATTTTGAAACATTCATCATCTGTCATAGCAGCGGTACTTACTTTCCGTGTTTCAGGAATTTCTTGTAATTTTCTTCTTTTTGCATTGCGAGCATCTCTAGCAGATTTAAAAGCGATATCCGTGAATGGATCGAATTTCAAATTGTACTTAGTGAATTACATCTCTTCAACGTTTTTTTTGCTGTGGTATTCCAAAATAACTTGACCACGGTTTCTTTGTAGTCAGATCCATCTGCTTTCCTCATATTGTAAGCCCAATCTGTTAGAATTTTAGATAACTTTTCCATGGTTCTGGGTCCATCGACTTCAAAATCCCTTGTGGCACAAAATATCAGGAACTAATTCCAAATGTATTTTTTTTATTTCTTCGTATTTTCTGGGCGACTGTTTTCCACAATGTTCAATATACTAGTCAGAGGTTCACTTCCAAATCGCTCATTTTCGTACAGAATACAACTTTTTGCCGTTTTCTGACAAATAAATAATTTTTTTATTATACCTGCATCAGAATCGCCGTTTAAAGCACGCCTGAGCGTGCGAAAACAGGTGATTAGAGCACGCCGAGCTTTAAAGGTTGTCAAGGAAACGATTGAATGCAAGAACGGACGTGGACGCGACAAAAACGTAAACAATTCTCATAACTATAGTAGCAATATTATTATGCCCTCTCGATTTATCACGAAAAAAATTATTTATAAGTTTTTAGTGCGTAATTTATTTCCAGTATTGCAGGTATAATAAAAAATAGCGGCTACGCCGTCGTGCTCGAAAACTCGCGCGTGTTTTAAAGACCTTGTTATCCACTCATACTTTAATATACTATTATTTGCGTTGTCAATACACAAAATTTCAAGGCAACTAGAGAAATACGCTTTTAGTTTTCTGATTTTTGGAATGGGATTTATGCAATAGTCACGCAAAATGTATTTCGTGCATAGCTCCTTGCTCCGATAATACTGGCGAAAGATGCACTCCAGTTTGTTACTTAAGAAAATGTGCACTCCTGCTTCGCAGTCGTGTAAATTTTCACATATAATCTCATAAGAGCATTAATTCTTTCCGGAAATTTTTTTGAATGCGTTCGAACAACGTCGTATTAATTTGCGCGAGCGGGACGCGAGGGCAAATTAGGACGTTGTTGAATGCACGAAAAATAATTTCCGGATATGAATTAATGCTCGAATGCAGATTCGGTAAGAAAATCGTAACGACACAGACCCTAAAAAGAAGTAATATCTACCTACAAAAAATTTCCAAGAAATTTTGTTGTTGTCTTGGATACGGCTCGTGAACTAATTTTTCTATTGGTCATTAATGCGTGTCGTACGATTTTCGTCGCAACACGCTGTCATGCATCTGTCTGACCAGTATTACCGGCAAGTCGCTATGCACTTAATAGTTACATTACTGCTGACAACAGGAAAGCTGTTCCAAGGATTTGTACCATAATTTCTTTGATGTATTATGAAGACATTCATTTTTTTCTGGGAGAATTAGGTAACCATAATGCAATAACCAACCACTGGCCTATCTCTAGACGTATGAGATATTTTTGATAAACAAAATCAAATTCACCCATGTTTAAGCGCATAGAATAGTAGTTTGTATACCAAGGCACTGAAGTTTAACTTTTTATCACGAATGTGGATTTAGTTGCAGAGTCCCGTAGGACAAAGGCAAATAAGCCACATGAGGGATAAAAAGGAACTTCAGTGCCGAGGTGTACACTATGTTTTTTTAAAATCGAGAAATCGTAAAATTACAACATTTTAACCAACTTTTGTAGGTTATGTTGACGTCGGTTGACGTTTATCTGTCGCCTCGCCTCCTACAAAAAAGTCATAAACAATGGATTACTTTACTGCCGATTTCTCACGTTTTAATGACACTTTCGAGGTACCTACTTTAATACCGATTTCAAATAAACTACTATTGCTTACAAAAACTGAATCTTGTCTACTATTGTTTAAGACAAATTGACAGAAATTTAAAAACAAATCTAGTAGGTAGTTGTCAAATAGTATATTCGCACTATCAGCATCAAATTTATGTGACATTGTTGATAATTATCAAAAATTCGCAACTTGTTTACAATGCCGCGACATAACTTATTCTCAAATAGTGAAATGACCAATATGATATCAGTTTACGCCCAATAAGATTTTAATGCACACGATGCGGCAAGAACTTACGCAGATATTTATTCTAATCGTAGACGGCCCAACCGATAATTGTTTTCATACCTGTTTAGCAGATTAAGGGAAACCGGAAGTTTTCGCCCAAACAGAGTCTATGGACGACCTATGGTTCGAAGTGTTCAGCAGGAGGAAGAGGTATTAAATTTTGTTGAAGATGACCCAACAAGTATCCTCCGTATATCTGCCAATGTTGGATTAAGTCTGGATACTGTATTTAACATTTTACATGAACAACAATTATACCGGTACCATTTCACTCCTGTCCAAAACCTACTGCCATGTGATCTTTTAGCGAGAACAAATTTCTGTCAATTTGTCTTAAATAAAAATAACAGAAGCCGAGTAGCGCAGATGGCTAGGTGCTTCGCTTGCATTAAGCAAGTGCTCCGAATCCCGCGAGGGCTAGAATTTTCCGCAACCTTGGCGATTTCAACCGGGCGAGAAGTAACTGTGCTCTACTCAGAACCACAGACCTAAGAGATAGAGTAACAAGGTCAACACACATCAAGACACACACCTAACACACAATAGTTGCTACACAACCACGAAAGGCGCGCTCCAATTTTGTATCTCGTAACTCGGGGCAGGTTGAGCACTACACCGCCAGATGCTAGAGTACAAAGCATCAGCCTCTACACCATTAAGCTAACAAGAGGTTAACGTTTATACATACATACATACAAAACTAGAGAAAATCCACTTTTTGTAAGTAAAATTCTCTTCACTGATGAGGCAACATTTACAAGAAAAGGAATTTTTAACTACAAAAATTAGCTAAATGTGATTGAAATATATTAAAAAAAAATTATTAATTTTTTCAACTTTGACACCCTGTAGCTTCGTTAGTATTAACGTTTGGACTAAGGTAAGTTGGGTTAAATCAGCTTATTTTTGTCCAAATTAACTATATCTGAAGTTTAGCCCATTCTTTACTGAACACCCTGTATAATGGCCAAGGATGTTAAATTTTAATAGCATTGGCTGTTATGGGGGACATTTCGATCAAGCAGACAGTACTGATATAGTGCAATCATACGTAGGTATTATGAAAATAGTAATTTTCCGCCAATCATGCCAGAACTGACACATTGATAAAATTTTGTTGAGCAAAGTCAAACATTCCATTACATCAGCCGTTGCCAGGTAATTTACAATAAAACTGTACAGGAATAGTAGTCCCGTCGTAGACCGGGAATATTTTTCGAATAATTGACACGTTTTCATAATTTTTTTAATTACTCGTATTGATCGGCGGAAAAATAGTATGTGTATCTTGGACAAAAATCAACATTTCCAGACTCCTGTGTTGTTCGGGATTGTTACGCTTTTCGTCCTAGATACGGAATGTACTATTATATTACAAGAAGAAAGTAGTGCTTTGCAGGGCGATCCAAGTAATTCCAGCTTGGGGAGACCTGCAAAACACTTTCTGGTCATGTATTGCACATTTTTTTACGATATCCGAATCCATACTTTAAAACTTGCGAATAATATTCGCTGCTTGGGTTTTTCCAATTTCGAATTTCATTGCTAAATTTCGTACGCTGTAATGAAGAAAACCTACCTGCTTTTAATCAAATGCAGCTATAAATAAAGAGCACTTTGCTATAGATAAATAAAATCGTTTTCGCAGAACACTTCGTTCACTTCCAAAATTCAGATACACAACTGAGGATTAAAGTTGGAAAACATGGGCGCATGAGAAAAGAGGTAATTCCCCTAGTTTCGTAGTTTCTGAACATGCAATTGATAACGCGGTCCATACCACATATATGAAAACGTGTAATTCCCCTAGTTCCCTAGCATTTAAGCACATAATAATTAGTAACATGTCCGCTTAACAGAGGGAAATATTTCAAAATTTCCATAATTTTTCTATTCACGTCCTGTTAACAGAGAGTACGCTTAACGGAGATGCTCTTGCATTTAAAGTACATTGGTTCCCGACGGTGCCAAGCAGAATGTCCGCTTAATAGAGGGGTCCGCTTAATTAAGGGGTCCGCTTAATAGAGGGGTCCGCTTAATGGAGTGTCCGTTATGAGAGCTTGCAATGTATTACATACAAGGCATGAAAGTGATACTTTGCAGATGAGGAGGCTTGTTGAAGAATACGAGGACGCGAAACGTCCAAGTACTTCTTCAAAGCCTCCGAGTCAAGCATAGATACTTTCATGCTGTGTAATGTATTACATTTTTTCTAAAATATCTCTTTAAAAATTTAATAATAAAATTGTATCGCATCAAAGCGCACGGTAAAGGTAGCCAGACACCTAGGTAAAGTAAAGTAAAAATGATTAGTTTTGCAAAAATCTCAAAAGTGACACCAGTGCAAAGTGACACTTTCAAGATCAAACTGAGTCTTGACATGATTACTATTCGGTAACTACAAGGAATTACCAAGATAGTTTAAAAAAAGTAACAACTCTCCAACTTTATTACCAAAATGTTCGAAGTATGAAGAATAAAGTTTGTCAATTCTACTCATCCACTATGGTTGGTGAATATGACATATGTGCTATAACTGAAGCTTGGTTATCTAGTGTTTAAATGTGATCGTGACTGAAAATACAGGTTTATCACGTGGTGAAAGTGTTTTGTTAGCTTTTAAGCTTAATATTATTGTTTAACAACTTGATCTGAGCCAATTATTAGATTCGCTTGAGTGAGTTGATATCATAGGTTGTAGATGCTGTGTTAACTCTTGTTCGTTTTATGTGTTTGTCATTTAAATATCCCATACTCCCACAATTGCAACTTTAGAAACGTTATTAGATTATTTTGTTCAATTTTATTTGGATACCAAACGCTTGTTAATTATTGGGGATTTTAATATGCATAATTTTGTAACGTTAGTTTCTGCATTAAATTTTAATTATACATAAAATGTATTTAAATTTGATCCATCGCCTAATCGAGCGTTGCATCTATTCGATGCACGAACTTGCGATAACAAATCCCCTTTCCGCTGTGCGAGTAGTCGCGATGTATGAACGACGGCATCGTTTTATCCTCTCCACTGGAAGCTAAGACAAGTACCCTGATAATGCGGCAGAAACGGTATAAAATAAGATTGCACTTGAAATTCTCTCTCTTGAGATTACCTGTCCTGTCTAGTCCCCCACTTGAGATTTATCCTCTCAACTATCCCTCTCTTTTCCTACCTGGGTCCTCCGGTCTGACATGTTGTACTGTCTAACGGAGTAGACCTCCAACCTTCACCAACTAGTGAGAAGAATTGAGGAGGCAATCAACTACCAAGAAATTGCACTGACTATTCGACTCACTTGTCATCTATCAAAAACTGACCAATAAAAATACAAGATTGGACGTCTTTGAGCCAATAAAAATGAACTATATTGACAATTTTCACTAGTGAAAATAATCGACAATTTTCACTAGTGGTATAGTGAATATTTTAAACAAATGTGATTTTTATTAGAAAAAGTCAATATTAGTTTTCTGTTACTATAGAAATTGGGTAGTTTGTTGCTAGATTTACTGAAAACTAATTTGAAAAAGTAGTTTGGTTCATTGAATAGTCTCTCGAATACCATTCTTAGTCAAAGTTAAGTAGAATATTTTTGCGGTGGTATCACTACTCATGTCCATTGCGCTTAGGATTAGGACTCGTGCTAGCGCACTCGTCCTAATCGAACCTAAGCGCAATGGACATTCGTAATACCACAGCAAAAATATTCGACATAACTTTGACTACTCATGGTATTATAAGTGACAGTTTTTATTGACATTGAGGGAGTCTTTGACCATAACTCCTTCCGTGTCAATGATAGCTGCAGTAAGAAATCGTGGGGTAAAAGACACCATCTGCAGGTGGATCAGTAACATGCTTCGCGATAGAAAAATTTAATCAACCTTATCTGTAGTAGTAGTAGTATTTTATTCATCATAATATACACCGTGGTGCTTAGATATGTCACAATGCTCATTAAAATATAAAAAAATACAATGCATTTACAGAAATAGTCATCTACAGAAAAATACAGAAACAACAAAATACTATAGTCAATAAAACAAGCCAGTCTTAATTTTCAACAAATCTGAAATCGGAAAGTTCATAGTAGACATTGGCCAGAAGATGATTTTTAAGCTTAAATTTGAAGTGTCTCTGATGAGACAATGGAGGTGGAAGCTGCCAAAGGATGCCCGCAGGGGGGAGTTTTGTCACCCCTGTTGTGGAACCTCGTAGTGGATGAGCTCCTAGTCGAACTAAATAGGGAGGGTTACTATACCCAGGGGTATGCCGATGATCTGGCAATTCTCATCTCGGGGAAGTATAACACAGTCTCAAATGCTCTAAGAATTGTGGAAAGGTAGTGCATCAAAGAGAGCCTAAGTGTAAATCCGCAGGAAACGGTACTGGTTCCATTTACTAGAAGACAGGCTCAAACTGCCAGACCTCTTCAATGAACAACTGTAAGTGAGCCAAGAGGCTAAATATCTGGGCATAATCATTCATGCTAAGTTAACCTGGAGTTCACACATCCAAAAAATTGCAAATAAAGGTAAAACAACTATAATGGCAACAAAGCGTGCACTGGGCAAAACCTGGGGACTTAAGCCGAGCATGGTACATACTGTAAACTGCCGTGGTAAGACCTATGGTATCCTATGGATCGCTGATACCTACGGTGGCCAAAAGTAGAACAAAAGCAAGCCAAACTGGAGCTTTCCAAACTCCAAAGCCTGTCTTGTCTATGTATTGCAATGACCCTATCTAGGATTGTTTACTATTATGTGCAAATAAAATAGGTCACCACACAATATTTAGTTTTACCAATTGATATGATCAAACTGACTGATTAATTTATTTTGTTGGGTACGCCAAATTAAGAATTATTCTTACGGTAGTTTGCCCTTTATTTAATCCATTCATCTAATATAATCGCTAGCTCATTTGAAAACAGAGACATGAAATTAAAAACTCAAATTCTCGGGTCTTAGGTTCCTAAATTTGTACGTTAAAATCTTAATGATACGCCACTGGAAAAGTAGACGGGTGAACTAAAATTTAGGCGTACTGCGCCGTCGCTATACTGAAATGTCAAAATCTCGCACAAAAGTTCGAGTTACCTGTCAGCTCGCGTGTAACTGACTTATCAAGCAATTAAATGAACATATTTTTACGGCAAGATCTTGAATAATTGCGCCTTCAAGTGGCGTCTTATCGTTCTATTGTTTTTCAGGCAAATCTATCATTGGCCCATTTTAAAAGGACGCTTAAAATTGCATTTGTTTACTGGCGCCTCCAACTGACGATTTATTTTGGAAATGCTGGGAAAACACCTCGCCATACACAGGAACTTTTATGATTTTCTTGTTCTCCAGGTCGTAATTAAGGTATGATGTGATTTTCATGCCAATCGCGCAGATAAAATTTTCATAATGAACTAACCTCACATCCGTAGCATTCTCCGAACCCCTTTATGGTGGTATTGGCTGAAATCTTCGCCCCCGGACTGCTCGGACTGTTGTTCTGTGTTGGGGCCTGATGTACGGAGCTGCTCGAACAATCTTGACACCCTCGGCCTTCTTACGATGCTGTGGTTTGGTTCTGCGAGAGCTGCCTTGTAGCCGTTTTCCTGCCGATGTCGCCTCGGACCGAAAATCACTCAAGTGCGTGGAAAATCTTGCCTCCAATTGTGCTGATACACTGCAATTCGCTGATCACGATGGTGCTATTTTTATTTAAATAATTTTATGCCTTCTACTAAAATTGTTTAATTAAAGTCAGAGCAAAACTCAGGTAACTTTCACCCATTTATTTTAAACAATTGCCCTCTTTTGTCGTTTCTGACAAAACACTGTCTACAAATTTTATCTTCAGGAAGTTCAAACCATGTCTAATTACATATCTTATAAATTAAATTAACATATTTGATAATTTAATTACAATCTCTTACATTATTGTCTTTTGAATTGTTCATTTCTCATCGTTTTAATCCGCCACTAACTTGATTTTAAAACACTTAAATGCCCATTGTTTATCACTACACTGAATCGTTTTTTAATACACCAATATTGTCTCATTTTCTGCTATTTGAATTTCATCTAATTTCTTGCCACTGCAATCTCTTCCAATTCCCACGTCTTGGATTTTCAAGTAATAAATGACTTGCCTAGCTTTTCTATGTTCTTTTGCCTTATCTTTCTGGTCATTCTTATTCTCACCTTTATTCTAAAAATGTTCATTTCCTATCCATTCCCTAATGACTTTACTTTCTACGCTTCCTTTTTTAAGCTGTGTCTAACTTGAATTTTCTGTGCCCATTTCTTAATTAATTTAGATTCGGCTTCTACTTTGTGCAAATCTATTATATTATGCTTAAATTTAAAATGCTAAACCCAATACACGGAACTTGAGTTTCCATATTTCTGTGCCTATTCAAAATACAATCAATGTCATTGGCCATTTATACCAGTGTTATTATGATTTGGCAATTTATGTGAATTTTCTCAGATGCCTGCATTATTACAACTCTGTGCTTTAGTGATTTAATTTGTTATTCGCTTGTACTGCAATCAGAGCTGATTTGAGGACTAAAGACCATTGCAGTATAACAGAGGTGATAAGGAGCACTCCAACTGCAGCTATAGAAACCCTGCTAAGCATTCATCCCCTGGATATCATAATCAAGGCAGAGGCTAGGATGACGGCGTATAGACTGAACTATAATGGAAACTGGCAAACCAGTTTCGTCTCTGGTTATACTAGCATAACAAGCATTATCACTAACCCATTACTAGAAATAAGCAGTGACACAATGCCAATTAGGCATAACCTTAACAAACCCTTTTACATCCAGCTAGAATGGAGCGGAGGGCTGGCACAAAGACGTGGTGAGGAAGGAAAGCTAGTCTGCTACACAGACGGATCCAAAACTGATAGCGGCACTGGAGCTGGGATATATGGGAAATCTCCCCAATTTGAAGCCTGTGCATCTTTGGGGGAGTATGCAACAGTATTCCAAAGTGAAACTCATGCCATAGACACTTGTCTACAGGAAAACTTAAAGAGGAACTATTAAGGCAAAGACATCCTTGTCGTAACTGATAGCCAGGCTGCCATAAAGGCCCTAGCTAGCCACCGGATTAATTCAAAACTAGTCTGGGAGTGCCTTCAAAACCTAATAATAGCATTTAATGGTCCTGAACCAGTATTTAGAATTACCAAAACCTCTGCTCGTGGCTGGTTGGTTGGCTGGATAAAAAGATCGCACCATAACCACTGGAACCATGTAGAAGGGCTAAGACACAGCAAGACCATGCTAAAAACACCATCTAAAAAACTAACAGATGATGTACTGCGACTAAGCAGACACCAAATTAGGCTAGTTATGTAGTATTAAACGCCTACTCCTAGTAGATAAAGTTTATCTCCTTGCCGGAGCCGTATTGTATTATCTTATCATGTGCTGATGCATTTCCTATGCAGAGATTACCTGCAAATCAACTTCTGTATTTAGTTTTAGTTCGTAGCTACATGTCATAATTAAAACTTGTATTGTTACGATTCCGTCGGTAATTTAAGTTTTTCAATAAAGTACATTTTTAAAAAAACTTGTATCGACGTTAAACAAACATCAATGGCTAGTGACAGGACTGATAACTGGACACTGCAACCTACGCAAGCGCATGCATACAATGGACATCCTAAGTCTGAAAACACACGATATATGTATTTAAAGCGGATAAAACACACGCTGCGTCATGTAGTGCGTACGCTCGGCGTGACGCAGCGTGTGTTTTCTCTGCTTTAAATATACCATGAGATAATAAAAATGATTCTGAGCAGGCCTTGATATGTGTTATACGTTTGGCAGTACTAAAGTGTATTGTCAGTCGATGTCAAATTCGAGATTTGCAAGTTAAGTTTTACGTCAGTCTGTGTCAAACAACAAACAAAACTTAACCTTTTAATCTCGAATTTGACATAGACTGACAATACAATTCAGTACTGCCAAACGTATAACACATATCAAGGCCTGCTCAGAATCATTTTTTTATCTCATGGTAGTATGAGCAAAAAGTAACTCCATCAAAGATATCTTTCGAATTTTGAAGTCATGTGTATTATAACACCAGAAAATTAAAAGCTGTCATTTGACATTTGTTATTATGCAATAATTTTTTGTCCATAATTTCTGAATAATTTATTTTAATAATGTTACCACAACATAAAATATTTATAATAGAAGCATATTCTCGAAGTGGACAATGGCAATTGGCAGTATTCTGCACATGCTTGTTTAAATAAATTTTGAGAAAGATTTCCTAACGTTGGAATATTAGCAACGAACTTTTTTATCAAGTACGACGTACTGTAGCTGCTTTCAGGGAAATTGGAAGTGTAGCAGACAGACCAAGAAGAGGTAGACCACATGTGGGAACTGCGGAACAAATTGCAGATGTCTAAAATTGAATGCAAAACGAACCCTCCACATCAATCCGAAGAAATTTGAGTTATGGTACTTGCCGTAAAATTCTAAAAAAACAGATTAAATATGCTTCTATACAAACTACAAATGTGTCAAGAGCGCTTACCTCCAAATTAAAATAAGATAATTTTATACTGTAACTGGTTTTTGCAACATTTAAATAATAATGTTTTGGATTTAACTTTTTTCTGATGAGTTGTGGTTTTACTTAAATGGCTACATCAATTCACAAGTAATGCGCTTATGGAGCGCTGATAGTCCACATTTCTTTTGTGAAGCTTCTTTGCATTGCCCTAAAGTAGGCGTTTGGGTAGCGTGCTCTCGCCGGAGAATTATACCAATATTCTTTGAAGATACAATAAATGCCGAAAGATATCAAAATAACATTCTTGAAGAATTTGTGAATCAGCTCCATGACGATGAAATTCGACAAGGATACTTGCAACAAGATAACGCAACACCTCATGTAGCTGGAACCACGTTGGAATATCTACAGCAGTTCTTTGATGACCGATTAAGATCTTTGACCACCCGGATCTTGTGATCTCACCCTTTTAATTACTTTTTATTTCCACTTCTAAAAAATTTAATTTAAATTAAAATTTAATAACTGCAGAATTGTTGCAAAGTGTCTTCGAAAATATGAAACGCCGCAAGAAGAAGAAGGAAGGCATTTTCAGCACCTCTTGTAAATGCGTATAAACTGTAGAATGTTGAACATTTGGCAACTTTGAATTTGTTTACAGACTGAAATGAGGTTATGTTCACCTAACCTGCAATTAAAGTGGTGTCTCCATTAATACAAACGTTACGCTAATTTTATTTTATTAATTTTGTTCTAAATACTCTCCGTTGTAATTTTAATTTTCTCTTTATTAAATTTTGTAAGTTTTCTTACAAGACTGCATTTTTTTATTTAAACGTTAATAACAGCATTGACAAGAATCAACAAGAATTAAATACACTTTTCTGGTGTTATAGTACACATGACTTCAAAATTCCAAAGGTATATTTGATGCAGTTACTTTTTGCTCATACAATCACGGGCCGAGTCGGCGTGAAACGCTTCTTGTGTTTTCAGACTTAATGATGAACTCATATGCAGACTCTGTAATGAAGAGGACGAAGCAGCCTCTCATATAATTTTTGACTGTGAAGCCCTCGCCCGATGGAGACATACGCTCCTGGGAGAGCCAATACAAGAGAAACTCTAATTAGAGAAAACCTAGTGAAAATGTTATTAAACATAATAAAGACGGCAAAACTTTTCACTGAATAAATGACATGATAATCAACACAATAAACCAAAGGCTGCAGTGTTTAAGGCACCCAATCCTGCCATCATATCACATTTCAATCAATCAATCCAACCCTTACCAGTCCAGGCTTCATGGGAAATGACTGAGACCTAGGAATCTGCAACAAGAAAGTTTGATGGGCACCCCATCGGGTCGGGGCGAGGAAATTTACAACCTGTATTATACATAGTCGCAGACAAGAATATCGATTTTGACGCACAGGAGTGAAACTGAGACCTAAGCATTCGCAACAACAAAGTTGATAGGGCCCCCATCGGGTCGGGGAGAGGAAATTTACAACCTGTATTATACGCAGACGCAGACAAGAATATCGCTTTTGACGCACAGGAGTGAAACTGAGACCTAAGCATTCGCAACAACAAAGTTGATAGGGCCCCCATCGGGTCGGGGAGAGGAAATTTACAACCTGTATTATACGCAGACGCAGACAAGAATATCGCTTTTGACGCACAGGAGTGAAACTGAGACCTAAGCATTCGCAACAACAAAGTTGATAGGGCCCCCATCGGGTCGGGGAGAGGAAATTTACAACCTGTATTATACGCAGTCGCAGACAAGAATATCGCTTTTGACGCACAGGAGTGAAACTGAGACCTAAGCATTCGCAACAACAAAGTTGATAGGGCCCCCATCGGGTCGGGGAGAGGAAATTTACAACCTGTATTATACACAGTCGCAGACAAGAATATCGATTTTGACGCACAGGAGTGAAACTGAGACCTAAGCATTCGCAACAACAAAGTTGATAGGGCCCCCATCGGGTCGGGGAGAGGAAATTTACAACCTGTATTATACGCAGACGCAGACAAGAATATCGCTTTTGACGCACAGGAGTGAAACTGAGACCTAAGCATTCGCAACAACAAAGTTGATAGGGCCCCCATCGGGTCGGGGAGAGGAAATTTACAACCTGTATTATACGCAGACGCAGACAAGAATATCGCTTTTGACGCACAGGAGTGAAACTGAGACCTAAGCATTCGCAACAACAAAGTTGATAGGGCCCCCATCGGGTCGGGGAGAGGAAATTTACAACCTGTATTATACGCAGACGCAGACAAGAATATCGCTTTTGACGCACAGGAGTGAAACTGAGACCTAAGCATTCGCAACAACAAAGTTGATAGGGCCCCCATCGGGTCGGGGAGAGGAAATTTACAACCTGTATTATACGCAGTCGCAGACAAGAATATCGCTTTTGACGCACAGGAGTGAAACTGAGACCTAAGCATTCGCAACAACAAAGTTGATAGGGCCCCCATCGGGTCGGGGAGAGGAAATTTACCTGTATTATACGCAGACGCAGACAAGAATATCGCTTTTGACGCACAGGAGTGAAACTGAGACCTAAGCATTCGCAACAACAAAGTTGATAGGGCCCCCATCGGGTCGGGGAGAGGAAATTTACAACCTGTATTATACGCAGTCGCAGACAAGAATATCGCTTTTGACGCACAGGAGTGAAACTGAGACCTAAGCATTCGCAACAACAAAGTTGATAGGGCCCCCATCGGGTCGGGGAGAGGAAATTTACAACCTGTATTATACACAGTCGCAGACAAGAATATCGATTTTGACGCACAGGAGTGAAACTGAGACCTAAGCATTCGCAACAACAAAGTTGATAGGGCCCCCATCGGGTCGGGGAGAGGAACTTTACAACCTGTATTATACGCAGTCGCAGACAAGAATATAGATTTTGACGCACAGGAGTGAAACTGAGACCTAAGCATTCGCAACGACAAAGTTGATAGGGCCCCCCAGCGGGTCGGGGCGAGGAAATTTACAACCTGTAATACGCAATCGCAGACAAGAATATCGATTTTGACGCGCAGGAGTGAAACTGAGACCTAAGCATTCGCAACGACAAAGTTGATAGGGCCCCCCAGCGGGTCGGGGCGAGGAAATTTACAACCTGTAATACGCAGTCGCAGACAAGAATATCGATTTTGACGTCACAGAATCTTGCTGTTTCCAACCGTTTCCGTATTGCCGTATTTGTTTGCTTGTTGAGGTTAAGTGCGTCGTTTTGCTAGTTAACAGTAAGTATTACCTATATTTTATTTAAATACTGGTTAATTCTAATGTCGATCATTTTGATTCAGCTCCTGAATTTATATTCTTAGTTTGTTTACAGCGACATAGCCTAATAAACATCCATAGTTAATTTTGTAATACCTATTGGGTCATCTACCCATTCACTAAAATAGTTAAATTTTTTCAGTTATTAATGTCCTTTGCACGGTGCTAATGGTCAGCACGGAAAAGAAGTCTACCTGCGTTCCTCGCTGCAACAAATTGGTACTACAGGTCAGTGTAAGCATTTTCATAACTTTCTGTACCGCGTTCTTTAACTTCCGAAACATTAGAAGTAATCTTTAGGTATTCCTGCAAATGTGGTAGAAGCTAATACAGTTTTATGTTCATGTTATGATCGGCCTTTGACATCTTCAAATGTATGTACATGTTTTGACGTAGCAGCTAATTTGTTTTTTTTTATAAAATAATGAAATACGCAACAGTAATAATTTTCATTAGTATTATAACAAGGGCGAGATATACTTACCGATAAATTTGCACACGCCAAGGGTTGAGTGCTGGTTGCAATGAAAACTGTTCCGAGTGCAGTTTTCTAAGAGCAACCAGCACGGTGGCTCTGTAAGTGTGTTGCCCGCGTTTATATTTTGAAGATGATATCAGTCATGTCACGTGTGTAATAATCAACGTTAGATTATTTATCAAAATTATTCAGAATTATTTATATGCATTTCTTTCTGTTGCCGATTCTCAACCTACTTTGGAGAATAACTTCACGCAGTTCTACAAATCATCAATAAGTTTTGGAGAAACTGCCCTGACGATGCCCACATCTTCAAATTTGTCAAGGAGAAGCATAAGCCGAATACCCAAGAACATCGGAAGAAAATGGCTACGAATTAGGTTGTTATTTCGTCTTTATGTTTATAAATAATACGTATATTTTATTTAATTCGATGTTGTTTTATAAGCATTTATTTTTTGTTCTATAATTTAATATTTTTTGTATTGTATATTATTTCTGCTGAATGTATTTACTACATTAATAAAGTGTTTTTACTAGTGCTGTCTTTAAATAATTGTTTTATTTACATTAAAAGTTGTACTGTTGTAATTTGTATTTAAGAAATAATTGGAAATGTTAATTGCTAATGCCTAATTCAGCATTAGCAATTAAAGTTTATAAATGGTAATCTCTGAAACTTCTTGGTGGCGTGAATCTATAATTCATATTCTTTTTTGGGTATTTCGCCACTCTGCAAATTAAAATTATTAAATTACGTATTAAATGGTTTTTAAATCAAAATTTATTCACAAAATATTTTTTAAATTAATGAGATAGGAGGGTTGCCTATACACGCTATTTAAATTTTGCGCTCGCGCCATTTAAAACTCCCGCGCATTGTGTAATTGGGCCACCCCGTCGCCAGGGTGCAGTTCTGTGAAAAAAATGGTAAGGTCACTAAATATATAAAGGTACCGCCATTCCATTCCAAGATTTTGTTCCCCCAAATTAAAAAGGACAGAACATTGTAAGAAAGTGAGAGTGAAATTGAGACAATTGATAGCTTTACCCCAAATTAAAAGAGACAAAAGATATATGTTTGCACAGTTGGCGGTACCTTTATGATTTAGTAACCTTAAAAAATGGTGGCGTGTTGCCAACGTTTAGCATGGGACATTCGCTTCTATTAGGTATTGTTTTGTGCTGTACTGTCAGCCATAGAAGCTGAAACTTTTTGTACTGCACCCGTAAAGCGAAGCCGCTAGAATTGGATTTTACCTTGATTGTTGTAGTTTCTTGGGAAATCGAATCCCTGAGGCTACAACCCTAGCTTGACTTGCTGTACTGTCGTGCAGGGTTAACCGCTTACAGTACCACCAAGCACACAAAAGCCCCGGCAAATATGTGAACTAAATCTAAAAATCCAGTAAGGGGAACTAGAGAACAAAGCAAGCTTTGCGGAGAGGTACATTCAAACAAAAAACATAAACGTCACTTCGCGATTGCTGCTATTGCGTCAGATAGAAGTGTTTAATTTCCAGATTATTTTAGTGCGGTTGTTCATTAGTTTTGTTGTTCTTTGTTAATCTTTGTTAGTATTGCTTTTCTTCGTTAATTCTATTATTGTTTACCTATTCGTCTTTTAATTTTGGGTGGCTTGGTTATATAACATCAAATCGTAAGTATTAAATGCTTTCTAAAATTCTACCTTAAATTGCAGTTATATATTTATGTAATACTAAATTCCTTTTTACATAGGATTACAATGAGCTATAAAGCAAGACAGCTGTGCATTCAGAAATAAGAAGTATTATTGCAAATGTCATAAACTTTTTTTATGAACAGAAGACTTCTGGAACGTTGATATTTCTCGTAGAGGAATGTACAGAAATAACAACTGCAGCAACTGGAAAATCAACCTCTCTGATAAAGAAAGTTTCTAAGGAGTATGTTACAACGACCATTTGGAGACCTGGAACAGACAAACATGATAGAGGAAGACCGAGAGCACGTTGGAAGGACGATGTCGCAATAGGAGCAGGACTACAATGGACACTAACAGCAGAAGACCGGACAAAGTGGAAGAATCTTGAGGAGGCATATGTCCAAAATTGGAGTGGACAACATAATGCTGGTCTATGATGATATGATGATGATGATGATATAGCAGGTAATACTTAGAAATTACAATACTATTTCTCAGCATTGTCATTAAAATCATAAACTCATGCCATAGACACTTGTATACAGGAAAACATAAAGAGCAACTATTAAGGCAAAGACACCCTTGTCCTAACTGATAGCCAGGCTGCCATAAAGGCCCTAGCTAGCCACCGGATTAATTCAAAACTAGTCTGGGAGTGCCTTCAAAACCTAATAATAGCATTTAATGGTCCTGAACCAGTATTTAGAATTACCAAAACCTCTGCTCGTGGCTGGTTGGTTGGCTGGATAAAAAGATCGCACCATAACCACTGGAACCATGTAGAAGGGCTAAGACACAGCAAGACCATGCTAAAAACACCATCTAAAAAACTAACAGATGATGTACTGCGACTAAGCAGACACCAAATTAGGCTAGTTATGTAGTATTAAACGCCTACTCCTAGTAGATAAAGTTTATCTCCTTGCCGGAGCCGTATTGTATTATCTTATCATGTGCTGATGCATTTCCTATGCAGAGATTACCTGCAAATCAACTTCTGTATTTAGTTTTAGTTCGTAGCTACATGTCATAATTAAAACTTGTATTGTTACGATTCCGTCGGTAATTTAAGTTTTTCAATAAAGTACATTTTTAAAAAACTTGTATCGACGTTAAACAAACATCAATGGCGCAGTCGTGCAGATTTTTGGCAAATTGAGAGCGAATATCTTGATTTCCAAGAGAAGCCTGCTACCCAACCCCGCTGGTCCGAAGCATTTCAACAATCAAATGGCGAAGCCCCGCAACTGAAGTTGGTACCGCCGAGCGAAAGAAACAAGCATTGTTCGAAGTCGAGGCACCACCAATTCCAGTCACCCCCATTCACTGTGAATGCCTGACCATTGGGATCGACCCTTAAACAACGCAGCTATGAAAGCGTAAGCGTAAAATTTTACATACTACTATAAGTGAAGTGCATTAATAATTGCAATAATATTTACTAACGTAAAATACATTTTATAATCAATATTAAGTTCAGATAGAACGCGATAAGCGAGACGCCTGGTGCACTGAATAGCAGCGCTTAATTTCCAGACCACTCACGTTTATGCGTAGCGTAGTATTAAGTTTGAAAATTTACTAATATAAAAATAAATAATTAATGATTGACACGGACACTTCGTCAGAAAGTGAATCCGAACAAGCGTACATATTTGAACAACTAACTTCAGTAAATCGCGTTATTTTAAGACCTCCGCGTTTAACGATGGAAAACGAACAAAATCAAGTGCCTGCAGCACAGCTGCAACAACCGCAACAGCTGCAACAACCGCAACAGCGAGTATTTAATGCGTACCCACCTGGATTTCATATGAGTATCTTAAATGAAATACCTACATTTTCCGGAAATCCATCCGAACTAAGTGAATACATTCGCGCTGTCGAAGACATCTTTGTACAATTTTGGCAAGCTCAAGATCCAAACGCATATATAAATAAACTATTGTTATCTACTGCTACAAACCGCCTAAAAGGTGCAGCGTTAGAAATTGTAACAGGATACACTTTCATTTCATGGGGAGATTTAAAATCAACTTTAATTAGCAATTTTGGAGATCAACGGTCCGAATTAAATTTACAAATTGACATGACTAGACTCAAACAAAGTACTAAAGAATCACCAATCGATTTCTTTAATAAAGTCAGATCGCTTTCAGCAATTTTAAACTCAAAAATTTCACTGGGAGACGAAGCCCAAGCTATTAAAGATTATAAACTAACAGCATCAAAGGACTTAGCGTTAAAAGTATTTACAAGTGGTTTGTTGGAACCCCTCGGTAGCTTTACAAGAGGCAGAGCACCTCAATCGTTAGAACAGGCAATTACAATTGTTAAAGAGGAATTAGACATTCGCTATTTTCAAAGTTTAAACAAAAATAACCCCCCGAATAATTTCTCGCAACCAAAATTTTCATTGCAAAGACCACCTACTTTCCAAAATTATCAAAAACCATCCAACAAAATCATTTTGCCAATTCAAGGCAACCGCAGTTTAAACAAAATTTTACACCTGCATTTAATTACGGAAATCAAAGTCAAACTCCTAATAGACAATTCCAAAAACCTCCAACAGATGTTTTCGCCCCAAGACGAAATTATGTACCAACATTTAAGCCAGAACCAGTGTTGCCGTTCTAGTACAATTGTACTAGATCTAGTACAATTTTAGTTACATCGTTTGCTAGTACTCCTTTCATAAAATTAGACAATATCTAGTACAATTTTTGTTGATATAATAATCATTATTCTTCCGCCGGTTCTGCACACTTAATTACATTTAATTTTTATTCCGTTTGACATTTCATGTCACATTTAGAAATATAATAATTTTTGACGGTACTTCCTCTGACATGATCCGTGTAATTGACGTGCAGGTTCATATATAATATAAGACTAGATATACAGAATTCGCGAAATCTGAAAATTACATCGTAGGTTCTCTGTGTTTATGTATCTGTCGCTGGGGCTTCAGAGTACCTACTACCTACCTGCACGGTTTTAAATCGCCAACACTGTGATCTACAGGAGTGTTCAAATATATTTGGGACAGTTTTTATTAATTAACTCTAGTTCGGATTAAAAATTGAACAATTTCGCCATGGATTTCATGCTATTATGGTAAGGCGCAGATTTCATTTACTTGTCAAAGTTTAAAAGTAATTATATTTTTCACACAAATTCATAGATATATTGTCAAATTTTTAACCCAAACTACATTTAGAAAATGTCCCAGATTTATTTGAACACGATCGTACAATAAAAATGTAGTAGTTGCGTTATTTATTGGAAATTTTTTATTAATAAAGTAGGTTAAAGTATTAAACAATAACTTACGTATAAGATATTTTATATTCCATTATTAATAAGTTTCGGGGTTATTTTTAGGTGGATATGTGTATTAAATAATTTTTAATAAATAAAAGGTTTATTACAACATTATAAATATTATAACCTCCAATACTTTATTGTTATTCTAACTTGCACTCAGCGTACAGTTTGTGCGTTGGTAAAATTACTCATGAGCTTTTCATCATCTGTGATCGGTGCAGCGTATATTAATTTAACGCTATAAAGACGGTTCAATAAAATCAATGTTTGTAGAAGCAATTTTACTAAAAAAAACCTCCTACAAGTATATACCGGGTGCTGACTTGCGAGACGCACCATAGGAATTTGCATAGTAAATTTTCTATGTTCAATTATTTGCTCCCCTAATTATTTTAGAGCTAAAGTGTACAGACATTTTGTGTAGAGAAAAAAATACTGCATCCATTCATACTGTTGCTAACAATTTTTCACTTTCCAGAACCGAAGGAATGCAAAAAATCAAAATAGCATTTTTACAAAAATCAGTGATGCCATGGAATTATTGAAACAAGCCAATGCCAAGGCAAGTGCGTGTGGAGCGATCATCCAGTCACTGCCGTCAAAAGATTGAACTTATTGTCGTTTTTCTCGTTTTGGTATAAGTTCTGAACCTCATTATTGCACCTACAATTATTTAATAACCCGCCTGTAGTCTTAAACTTAAAATGAATCAGTCTATTAATGGTTGTACTTTTTGGAATTTGCCGATACGGATATTTTACAATAAACAAGGAGCTTACTGAACGAACATCCACCATACTCGTAAAACCATTTTTGTTATAGACAAGGTCTAGGCACCTTAGAGACATTAAGCAGAACATAATTAATAATGAATTATTATAAACGTCAAACATCAATGACAAACAAACAAACAGCACATGTCGCGCCGCACGCATTTGCGTTGGCATTGGCTTGTTTCAATAATTCCATGGCATCACCGATTTTTGTGAAAATGCTAGTTTCTTTTTTTTGCATTCCTTCGGTTCCGGAAAATGAAAAATTGTTAGCAACAGTCTGAATGGCTGCAGTATTTTTTTTCTCTACAAAAAATGTATTTACACTTTAACTCTAAAATAATTAGGGGAGCAAATAATTGAACATAAAGAATTTACTATGCAAATTGCTATGGTGCGTTGCGCAAGTCAGCACACGGTATATGAAACTTAGGTGAAGTTGTCTATAAAAATAACCCTATTATCATTAAATTGAGTTACGGTAATTAAGTACAATCTAGTACGATTGTTGTGAATATTACAGTACAATTCAAAATTGACTAGCGGCAACACTGGCCAGAACCCATGCAGACAAGTACGATACAAAAACGTCCTGCATCGCAACAATTCAAAAGAACACAACCACCACGACCATTAAATCAAAATTTCAATTCAAACTTCCGACCAACTAATTACATACAACAATCTAATCAACCGCGAAATTTCCATGCCCAAGAATTATTTAACACTGATTTTTCCGAAACCGGATACTTTCAGGAGTTTCTACCTGAAAACGTTGAGCCAAATTATGAATATTACAGACAAGATACTGAATCACATCAAGAAGAATTAGACCAAACCCCTGACTTCTTCCAAGAACCAGAACCAAATTCAGAATACGAGGAACCCGAAAATGCCGTAAATTTTCGCTAAAAGCCTCGGTCGAATCTTTTTCAATCAACCCAAAATCGAATTTAGCCTACATTGTTATTCCAAAAACAAATGACAAGTTACTAATTGACACAGGAAGTTCACGCACAATTCTTTCACCTGAATTTGCATATAAACATTTCCCGGAATTAATATACACCTCTCATGGAACTACCCATCACAATTTAGTTGCAAATGTGCCTATTCAAAATTTATTTTCGGAAGAAGGAACACATTTATGTTACCTGTTTAATTTTCACACAGAATACGTATGATTAATAGGAACGGATTTATTAGCTAACCTACCAGCAAATATAGACTATAAATGGATGCACATCCAAACCGATAAAACAACAATACCCTTTTTCTACAATCGGCAAAAATTAAAAATCGAGGAACAAAAACGCAATCAATGTAATTTTTCAAAAATTAAACCGTCTAAAACTAGCCTAAAAATTATTGAAGTACCTCCCCGTACAGAACAAATTGTCGTATTACCTGCCGTAGGAAAAGATGGCAACAAACTAGCTCCAAAGATACATTTTACTGAACATATTTCTATGCCTTCAGCTATTGTAACATTAAAAAATAATTGGTTTCGAACTAGCCTGATAAATAGATCTGATAAACCTCAAACCCTAATTATTTCTCAACCTCTTATTTTAGAAGAATACACCCCTGCTAAAGACAACATCCAAATCAATAACCATAGCGAATCAATAACCACTTTAAAACTAATACTTTTTCAAAATTTAAAATCAAATTTAAGATTAGATCATTTAAATGATGAAGAACGAACGTTATTAACAAATCTTTGTCTAAAATATAAAGAAATATTTTACTCTCCTGATAGTCCTTTATCGTCAATGAATCTACCTAGGCACCATATTAGAACAAAAACCGACACACCAATTTTCACAAAAATATAACGGTATCCCCACATACACCGTCAAGAAGTCAAAAGACAAATCGACAAAATGATAAAAGAAGACATAATAGAAACAAGTGAATCACCGTACAATTTCCCCATTTGGATCGTTCCAAAAAAAATAGATGCCTCGGGAAAACAAAAATGGCGCATCGTCATCGATTACAGACGCCTTAATGAACAAACTATTGACGACAAATTTCCTTTGCCGAGAATAGAGACTGTATTAGACAATTTAGGCAGAGCCAACTATTTCACAACCCTTGATTTAGCTTCCGGTTTTCACCAAATTGAATTAGAAGAAAAAGATAGAGAAAAAACAGCCTTCTCTACTGAAGAAGGCCATTGGCAATTTAAACGCCTTCCTTTCGGTTTAAAGAATTCCGCTGCCAGTTTTCAAAGAGCAATAAACACTGCATTAACAGGATTCACCCCTAACCAGTGTTTAGTTTATCTAGATGACATAGTCATTTTTTCAAATTCATTACAAGAACATATCACCCGGTTAGAAAACGTATTTAAAAAGTGTAGAGAAACAAATATCAAAATCCAATTAGACAAATCAGAATTTCTCCACAAATCAATAAAATATTTAGGACACATTATAACCCCTGAAGGTGTTAAACCAGACCCTTTAAAAATCGAAGCAATAAATAATTTCCCTTTACCTAGTACCAGAACTGAGATAAAATCATTTTTAGGACTTTTTGGCTACTACAGAAAATTTATCAAAGACTTCGCGAAAATAACCAAATTTCTAACTGATTGTTTAAAAAAGGAAAACAAAATTATTCACACACAAGACTTTATAGACTCCTTTGAACATTGCAAAAATCTTTTAGCTAACGAGCCGATTTTAAAATACCCAGACTTTACGAAGCCTTTTGAACTGACCACAGATGCCTCAAAATATGCACTTGGCGCAGTTCTTTCACAAGAAGGAAAACCAGTAAGTTGCGCTTCACGCACACTCAATGACACAGAACAAAAGTATAGTACTATAGAGAGAGAATTATTAGCTATAGTATGGGCAACAAAACAATTTAGACCTTACTTATTTGGCACCAAGTTTACCCTTTTTACAGATCATAGACCATTAGTTTGGCTACGTAATCTCAAGGAACCGAACTCGAAATTAACGAGATGGGCTTTGAGACTAGAAGAATTTAATTTTGATATAAAATATGTACCTGGAAAAACTAATAAAGTGGCAGATGCCTTATCCCGAATCCAAATTCACCCCTTATCAGTCACTGAAGAAATTCTAGACGATATTGACAGAATTATAGATAACCCCTGTACACTCGATACACCTATTTTGGAAGAACCAAATTGTAGTATGATACCTAACCGTTCAGAAACCCCTAACATCGACGACCTTTTTGAAATACCTGTTGTCACAACGCCTATAAACGATAGAGAAAATTCATTAGTGGACACAGTTCACACTCAAGAAAGCTCAACCCCCGCGATCGATATCAGTGAAAAACCTCTTCAGCATTTTGGCAAACAAATTGAATTTATCGAAGCTAATTTGCCCAGAAATATTCAAGTCACTAAATTCGACGGTAATGTACATTATTCAGTTTTTGTAAACCCCAATAATAAACGATTAAAATTTAGCGAATTGCTAATAGAACACTGCGAACCTAAAGTCCATTATTATTGTCATTTCCCCAACGACTCTTTATACCAAGAATTTTCAGAATATGTAAAATCAATTACAAACGAAAATACACCTAAATTCCACCGATGTATGACTCAAGTCAGATACATTACAAATCTAGACGAACGACAGCAACAAATTGCAAATTATCATTGTGGAAAAACGAATCACAGAGGAATTTTAGAAACTATAGAACATTTACAACGTAAATGTTACTGGAAAGGAATAAATACAGACATAAAGAATTACTTATAATAAAGCAGAAAATTCCCAAGGTCACAACATTCCACTCGTGGTCTATGTGCAGTTGCCAAAATGGGCGTGTTCTTGATATTGCCGGTTGCACAGCAGCCTTGTCAGACCTGGTACAATTCTATGAATCTGGTACATTTTGAAACAGTTTTTATAAAAGTACATTTTAAAAATATTTGTGGTACATTTTCATTCTCATTTATTAGACGAAACTCTCAAAAATAAATTAGCAGATCAGCCAGGCAAAGCGGAATTGGTAGACAAAAATTTTTAATCGTTAGGACATAACACGTGAAAACGCGCATGCATTCAGTCTGGCAACCCTGCATATTCTGACCCGAGTGGTGCCGATGCCGATCGGTTGTTTCACGGTACGAAATCTCCCTCCTGCCAAGTGAAACTGTCATGGCTACCAAAGCAGAGAAATCAGTGCGTACAGAATTTTGGCAAAAAGCCCTTGTGTTCTTTGACAAAATGTACTGCATCCAGGATGGCTTGTGAATAATCTGGTTTCAAAGCACTCCGTTGGTTCCAATTGTGAGGAAGATAATTGCAATATTTTAATGACATTGCACCATTTTGTAACCCAGGTACGAATTAAAATAAATCCAGTGCTGCAGTTCTAATATAAATTTTTGTTTAGGCGCTTCCTGAAGCAGAAGAACCGAAAGTTGTTTAGAATACGCTGCCCAAGATGGGGCCATCAAAATGGAGAGCCGGGCTACAGACACTGCAGAATTCTTGCATTTTATGGGCAATTTGTTCGCCAGTGTGAACGGTAGTTTGCCTTTCAATAAACATGGGAAACAATTGAAAACTGCTGTGGGCTGTAGATATCAAAGCAGAGAAATCAGTGCGTACAGAATTTTGACAAAGAGCCCTTGTGTTCTTTGACAAAATGTACTGCATCCAGGATGGCTTGTGAATAATCTGGTTTCAATGCACTCCGTTGGTTCCAATTGTGAGGAAGATAATTGCAATATTTTAATGACATTGCACCATTTTGTAACACAGGTACGAATTAAAATAAATACAGTGCTGCAGTTCTAATATAAATTTTTGTTTAGGCGCTTCCTGAAGCAGAAGAACCGAAAGTTGTTTAGAATACGCTGCCCAAGATGGGGCCATCAAAATGGAGAGCCGGGCTACAGACACTGCAGAATTCTTGCATTTTATGGGCAATTTGTTCGCCAGTGTGAACGGTAGTTTGCCTTTCAATAAACATGGGAAACAATTGAAAACTGCTGTGGGCTGTAGATATCAAAGCAGAGAAATCAGTGCGTACAGAATTTTGGCAAAGAGCCCTTGTGTTCTTTGACAAAATGTACTGCATCCAGGATGGCTTGTGAATAATCTGGTTTCAAAGCACTCCGTTGGTTCCAATTGTGAGGAAGATAATTGCAATATTTTAATGACATTGCACCATTTTGTAACCCAGGTACGAATTAAAATAAATACAGTGCTACAGTTCTAATATTAATTTTTGTTGAGGGGCTTCCTGGAGCAGAAGAACCGAAAGTTGAGCCAGTATTCGTGCCAGCTCAGTTTGACCAACTGAAACCACGAGGAAATCCAAAACCACTTGGGCCCAGGGCAGACAACGTTGCAAGAGACTGAATACGTAACATGAAATGGCCGAAGGGAGTTATTTATTTTATGGTACCATTTACCGAGTCCGATTATTTATAGTATTTTCTGATGACATTACTGGTATCCTACTTTCACCATATTTCCTGTTACACGCTCCTCCTTGGTTGTTACTCTAATTGCCGATTGTGTTATTTTATGAATACCATGACAACAGACAATTTCATATTGCCCATTTCCTCCGTAGAGAGAAAATATGTTCTTTCTGTCACAATTTTTGTAACCTAGAAACTGATTTCTATTCTCGGTTGTGGATTTTTTTTTATTTTTAACAGTCGTATATGTTGTTCTACGAGCGAAGCGACAAGTATTATCAATAGTAATATAACAAGGGCGGGACATACTTCCCGATAATTTTGCACACGGCAAGGGTCGAGTGCTGGTTGCAATGAAAACTGTTCCGAGGGCAGTTTTCAACCAGCACGATCACTCTTGGCACGGGCAAAATTATATGTAACTGTGTCCCCCGCGTTTATATTTTGAAGATTATTACACAAAACACATATACGAATTATGATTTAAAATTGATCTAATAATGCCAACAAACTCAAATTGCATGTTTCTTGCATTTCTATTTCTAATTATGCCACCATCTACGGGGTTGATAATTAGCACTAGGGAAGCTTATCAAGTAATCAGTTCGGGATTGGTTGATTTTCAAAAAATGCATGGTTGTCATTGGATGATATCAGTCATGTAACAGTTGTGTGTAATAATCATTACACTTGAGGTAAGATACGAAGGCGAGCCAAGTAAACAAACGCACTTGGTCGGTGAATATCACGTAATAGAAAGGCGTTCTGCGGTTGGACCTTTCGAATAGAAAGTTGAACACCGTTTACACGCGTCGTTAACCTAGAGGAGGAATGAGCGTTGTTTTGTTGTGCGGTAATTTCTTTTACGGCAACATGCGACGGAAGTTTACGTAAAATGCGCACCGTGTGAAACTGGTTTAGCATGCACCGGGAACTGTCAGAATCTTTGTTTACGTCGCTTGCCTTCGTAACTTGGCTCAAGTGTAGAAACTACCATAAATAGAATGAGCATTTCTTGTTAAAAGTTATAGCATTCTTATGTACTTATTATTAATTACTAACTTTGTCTTATATACTGGACTACCAACAAAGAAATTTTTTTATCGCTTTTCAATTTGTTGGAAAATATTGATAAAAATTATTATTTAGAATGGAACGTGGAACGTATTTCTGCCATCGATCAATTATTTTTAACGTTATATAATCTGCGCCAGAATCCCCCACATAAAGATTTAGCTCAGCGATTTAACTGTAGCACTGCACCAGTTACTAATATTTTTTTAACTTGGTTAAATTTGTTACACGAAGTAATATTTTCCAGTTTAATGTCATCTGTACCATCTGTTAAAGATAATCAAGCGTGTCTACCTAATTGTTTTGCTTTCTTTCCGATCACAAGAATGGTATTAGATCGCACCGAAATTTTTTCTGAAATTCCATGTTTGCTTGAAAAGCAAAAAGCGACATATAGCCATTACAAGCACCGTAACACTTTATTTAAAAGGTCTTGTGGGAGTTGAACCAAATGGAGTTGTGATTTACTTGAGTTTATTGTATCCTAGTTCCACTTCTGATAAGAAAATTGTGCAGAACTGTGGAGTACTTACTATTTTTGAACCAGGAGATTTGATAATTGCAGATAAGGGATTTCTCATTGGCGACATATTACCGACAGGTGTTTCTCTAAATATTCCACCATTTTTATGCCAACCACAGTTTACTCCTTCTCGGGTAATACAAACCAAAAATATTGCTCGTGCTAGAATTTATGTGGAAAGAGCAATGCGTCGTATTAAGGCATACAAAATACTAAATCTAATACCCCAAAATTTAATGAACTCTGCAACCAAAATCTGGAAAGTGTGTGGCGCACTAACCAATTTCCACTAATAAAGGAAGTTGAAACATATTTTGAAGGCGAACAGTAAAAATAGAAATAAGAGTGTTAATTAACAACTGCTTATTTATTTAAATAAGAAATTTTTTAATTATTGTATAGTTGTACATTACTATATGTTAGTTTAAGTTTACTCAAATATTCGTTTTGTAAATTACAGAACTTAACTTAATAAATAAAAGTATTTACAAAAATATTGCTCTAACTGCTATCTAATAAAAAATTTCTTATTAATAGTACAGCAATATCACGGAAACAAACGGCGAACGTCATCAAATATTTTATTATTAATTTAAAGTTACCGTTTAATTCCGTGATTTACCTATAGTTACAATAAATATGATTAACTATAGGTAAATCACGGAACCAAACGGTGCACGTCATCAAACAGTAACTTTAAATTAATAACTAAATATTTGACGATGTGCACAGTTTGTTTCCGTGATTACGTCCCGCGCTGGGATGAGCTCCATATAGGGGAGGTCAGCTAAAAGCGCGAAGTTGGAATAAGCCTTCTCACGAGGTATGTATGCTATTTTACTCACAACATAGTTACACATTTATTTAATTTCGACATTCACTAGAGATGAAAGGAATTTTGTATGATAAAAATTCTTCAAAATTTCTATATTTTCTGCCCATTCTTCTTTTTTTGTAACTGGAATTATTGCTACGATTTGAGGAGTCCAGATAGCTAGATACTATTTCTTTTTATGTAACAAGTGCAATGCACCCTGTATTTGGTGAAAATATTCATGGTTTTCATTTACCACAAACTGTTGCAGTACCTTATCCTAAGAACAAATATAGCCTTTATCATGTGCAATGATTCCATCAAGTTGGAATTGCTATATTTAAATGGATATTTAACTTCCACAAGCTCTTCTTTGTCTACAAGGCCATCTGGGGTGGCCCCAAGGTATCCACACTGATGGAGCCATAGTCCAGCAGATGTCACAGGAAGTCCAGTTGCTGCCCCAAATGCTTCAATTGCATTATTTTCATGTTCTCGCCCCCACCGAATGGCCTATACTCCATCTAAGTTATATGTGCCTGCATAATAAGAGAACTTTATGAAAAAATGTGAAAAATATTTTGCAAAGCAAACCTGGTAGTTTTTTGAAAAGCGATGCAGGGTAACGATTTCTTTTGCAAGCTGCTAGCACTGTACCGAACGAACTGGCTGTTAAACGAAACCTGCGAATAATTAACCACAAGGGATTTTTTTACTGCCCTATGGTTTACTCAAATATAGTTATTACTTGCTCAGGAGAAACATTCGCTTTTTGTTCAAAATAACTAATTTTTTCAGATATATTTTGATATTCTGCGGAGAAAATTATATAACTAATCTGCGGAACAATATTATCTTCCTGTGCAGTAAGTCTGGGTGCTAGAAGCCAACTGAATCCTACCACCCCTCCAAACGAAGCCAATTTTTCTCTAAGCGTTTCGATCTCTTCCTTGGTAACACTTCTCTTTGAAGCTCGATATTCCTTAGACGGCAAAAACAATTCATCGATTGTTCTCACGTTTTCATCAAGTGCTTTAGATTGTTTAGGCACTGACCAGCTACATGACTGGTCTGTAACTGATGTATTGTAATGGGCAAATAGTGCCAGTGTAGCAACATGGTGACATGAAACTTGACCACGAGGACATGTGCAAGAAGTTGAGGTTATGTTTTTGTCTTCATCGAGGAAGATCTACAAAGTAAAAATATATACTTAGTATTCGTTACTACTTAGAATCCATCTGAAGCAGCAATCAGTATTTTAAATAATTATACTTTTTAAGCTAAAATTTATCTTACCTGAACATTGTATCGCTTATCTTTCATGCTTGCGTGTACTGTACCATTTACCATTTAATACTGAACAGAAAAAGAAGACACTATTCAATTCAGCAGTATTGGCTGTATCCAATATGAAAGTTGCCTGGAGGCTATCCAAGAATGTCCATAAAACGCTTTCCAGAGGCGAGCGTTTCCTTTTGGAGAAACTTTCCATTTGAAAATATATTGTTTGGAACTTTTCCTTATTGCCATTCTCTAGCGTGCTTTTAAAACTTTCTTTAGTGCAGCAAAAGTTATTAAATTCGTCCTACATTTTAAATGCGGCATATGCCGCGGGTTTCAGCTAGTTCTGAAATAACTTGTCAATAACCAAACATTCTGTACAATTATTTTGATAGATTTTTCTAACGCAAGTACCCAGCTAAGATAAGATGTTTGTTATAACCTGCCCCAGTCAAAGAAATAAATGATTTGATTAAATAAATTGGAATTAGGGCAAACATTTTATTTAAAGTATTTTGAAGTGAATGGATAGGAGTAGTTTAGCAGTCTAGTAGCTATTATTATAATATTGGCTTACAAAGTAAAGTCAATACTATAACAATACCCATTGAAGCAAATGAACTACCATTAGCCAGAGAGGACTAAACTACATCTTGATCTTGTACTATTCTCCAAAAAATATACAAAACATTAAATAAAAACAATTGGCTGTTATGTTTAATACACTCGTTGTTGTGTAAATGCCATCCTATTTTTTGTTTTGCTTGATACAAGTAAACTTAATGCAGTGTAAACTTTTGCCTGTCACACTGACAGATGTTTTCATAAACAAAATGCAATCTGACATTCACCTACAGACTTAAGTTAAGACATGACTAAATTTTCTATCTTTCTCTCCAAGACCTACCCTAAATGAGATTTTTTGGAACACACAATATATCTATGCATACAAAATTCCTTGACTAGAAATGAGGACTAAAAATTATCCACGCAAAAGCAATATACTGGTATTAACATGCAAGAACGAATAAACAAGTTTAGGTTTAAAGCTAGGTCCAACGTACCTTCACCTTTTCTTTGTAGGTTTGGCAATATTTTCCATGTCCTTTAGTGCTTTCCTTTTTCTTAACGCTTTAATAGCTTATTAGCTAATTAGTCGTTAGAATCCATTTTACTTATTTTTTCCCTTTTTCTTCTCTACAATGTCGCTATCTTTCGGATATCGCTTTTTTTGAGTACGCTTCTAAGTTGTTGAAACCAGTTTCGTAAGAGCTTAGCTTAGAAAAAAATAATTTTGTAATAATACTTAGAAAATAATTATAAAATTACTTTCCGATTTCTAAAGCTAAAAATGTATTTTAATGAAGTGATACATTTGAAAGTTTTAAGGCACGCATTCCAGAATTGATAAAACAAATGACTCTATACCAAAGAGTTTTTATACTTTTCGAAAGAAAAGAGTATTGCAAATTACTAAGAATAAAATAATAAAATGTACTTTGCTAAGTCTAAAAAATATGTAAAGGGCTTTACTCAGAACTTCCCTTGCAAGTGGACGTTGTAAAACTAAGAATTTAAAAAAACTAGGGATAAACATTCCTAATAGTAGTGAAACAATAAATGGAAACACATCAATTTACAAATAAAAAACCATTGAGGGCGGTGGTCATCGAATTCAGCGCGATATCAGCGCCTGCAAAAGCAAATTCAACGCAGCCTGCGCTAAGCGTGGCCTCGTTCTGCCACGAAAGAATGCTTCGCATTTGCGTGATGCGGCTGGATTATATACAACACGCTTATTGTTGCCCACTTTTGTCTCTTTTACTACATTTACCCTCTATCTTTTGGGTCCCATTTTCGTCAAGCGTAAAGCCTGAGCCATGTGCAAATTATGAGTTTTATCTGTTTCTCAGTTAAAGCACAAAAAGACTAAATTGTGTCTTTTTAAGGTACCCACTCTGTATATATTTGATCGAAAGTGTATTTGGATTAGTGCCAGGTAGACATATAATCCGCATACAAAATATTGACTTTCACCTACAGATAGTTGTTGAGCTATACTGCTAACCTGCGGACAGACAGACAGAATTGAGAAAACATGTTTCTCGTCATCTAGGGTTCCTGAAACAAAGATATCAAGAAATCTCGGTAAATGATTCTTTTATAATTACAATAATTCCTTCGATTTTTAGACGAGATAAGTAAAAACAACGCTATTTCGTGTATTGTCTACAACTATTAGGGATGGGCGCGTGACGTGAAAACAGTCGTGTCACGTCGTGTCACGTCGTGAACGTGACTAATATTTGAAAATCGTGACGTGAACGTGAGTGAACGTGAGTGAAAATTTCCAAGGCGTGATTCACGTTTCACGTTAATTTCACGTTAAATATTTAGTAACGAATAAAAACTGCAGGGTGCAGCAACTTTTAAATTCATTAAATCACAAATTGTGCCAAACAAGTTACATTATGTGGTTTTATTTTTGGACCCTAATTATAAATCCTTAAAGTTCATACCTTCACATAAAAGAGAAGATTATAATGCAAATAAAACTATAGATGATAATGATGAAATACATAGCAAACGACTCAAAACTGGTACATCAGCATCAGATTCTTATCTTTCTATACTTAGAGATAGCTCTGACGATGACACATGTATAGTTTTTTTGCTTTATAATTCAGAGAAGGCCTTGCATTTATATTATTTTAGCAGTGTACAACAGTTTAGTTACAAAATATACCTAACGTCAAAATCAAGGTCCCCGAGATTGTCACGTTGACACTTCAATAATGTTTAATAAAATGTCATGAAAAAGCTGTATTAATAGTAAAACTAAAGTGGCTATAAAATATCAGGACTCGTTCAAAATTATACAACACATTAAAAAATATGGGATATAAATACAAAATTTTGAATGGAAGAAAATTTGTTTGTGAGAAGAATCATGTAATTTCGGCGAAGATTACTTCTTTATTAAAGAAATATTTACAATTTCGAAATTCTAGTGAAAAATGTATGTTCCGGTTTTTGGATGAAACTGGATATTTTGCAATGGAACCAGTGTGTATAGGAAGACCCACGACACAGAGTTGAAAAGTAATCCATCTAAAGTTAAGGCGGGGGGAAAGAAATATACTATTTTGCATGCAGGATGCACATCAGGATTTTTACCAGGGTGTGAGATGTGACACTGTTTGACACGGACAATGGTACTATCATAAGTGTATGAACGGTGGCATTTTTAGGCAATGTTAAAAAAACAGTTAATCCCTGTTATATGTTTAGCATAAATAATAACTTCTACAACACAGATTTGCAAACAAAGTTCATCAGCAAGTTTTTAATAATATATTTTCACATTAGAACATATAGAAATTTTATGACGTTTCTGTACAGTTAGATAACAACCATGTTTAAATAAAATTTCTTAAAATAAAGCAATACCTTATTTAATGTCGGTGGTTCAGTAATTGTAGCTTTTATTATGTATAATAGTGCTTATAAGATAACACATTGACAGTTATAAGTTTTTGACATTACTAGTGTTTTTTTCTTTGTAACCAACTACCTACACTGTTACAAAAATGCAAAAGCAAAGCCTGCTCTGAATCATAAAGCAAAAAAACAGACTATAATTAGGATGATGTCGAAACAGAACTAAATTAGTATGTAAAATTAAAATTCGGAAATTTAAATGACATTTTAGGATTTTGGAAAAACAGTGTAAATACGCCACTGTTAAAAAAACTTGAGAAATTTTAAACATACCGGCAAGTTCCGCTACAAGCGAAAGAGTATTTTCTACAGCTGGGCCAATTTTAGAAGAGCGCAAAATTCGACTTAACGCTGAAAATGTTGATTACATATTATTTTTAAATCAACATTTTAATGTTTAGATGTGTAGATGAACTTATTATTCTAATAAAAGTAATGGTTTGTTTTTTATACTCGGCTAACGCTGAAAATGTTAATTACGTTTTATTATTAAACCAAAATGTATTGTGTAGATGTGTAGATGAACCTATTTTTAGAAAAGTACCTAATGTTTTGTGTTGTTTACTCGACTTAACACTGAAAATGTTGATTACGTTTCATTTTTAAACCAATTTATTCTGTACTTGTGTCGATGAACTTATTATTCTAATAAAAGTAATGTTTTTTTTGTATACTCGCCTTAACGCTGAAAATGTTGATCATTGTACGTAAAAGTACTTTCAAACCTACGAATTAAAAGTGTTGCCATATACCTTCTGTACTCATACCAATAAAGAAAGCGTCAATTCCAATGACAGCTTTTAGTATTAAAAGTAATGTCTTTGAAGACAGCTGCAAGAAATATATTTGCGAGAAATCAGTATTTATCCGTTGTCGAAGTTATTGTAGTAAATTTTCATTTTTTTCTTTTTATATCAATTATTAATTCTAATTGCAACATATCACGTAAATTATGTCAGGTGCAAAACATATTTTTAGTTCTCTTTAGGGTTTTTTCATTGGTTTTAAATTTGAACATTCTGTTCTAAATGAATTTAAATTTTGAAATAAAAGCTGCGTGTCACGTCGTGAGTAGCGTGTCACGCCGTGAACGTGAGTGAACGTGAGCGTGAACGTGCTTGAACGTGACTGTTTAAAGCCAGCGTGAAACGTGCGTGACGTGAACGAAAAATCACTCACGCGCCCATCTCTAACAACTATTCTCCTTATTGTTTTTTAAATTTGTAACGGGCACAACTATCTATTTTAAGCTCCACATTTATTTAAATCATTCACACGACTGTTGTCTAAGCTTAGTTTACCGTCTGATACCCTGAACATTTAACGTAAATGAAACAGTATGTGTAAACACGAAATAGTTTATTTTTACATTTTTAAATATTTCACCTGGGTCAACGAACATTACAATCTCAACAAGCAACACTCTGTTTGCTGTTTGCTCTATTACGTAGATTGAAATTTTGAATATAAGCGCCCATTCTCTGCAAAATTTTCAGATTTGTTCTATATACAGAAACATGAAGTTCTCCCTTGCTATTGTGGTTGTGCTGGCCGTGCTTGCGTTGGTTCAAGGTAAAATTACTAATACGAATAATTATTAATATTTACCTTTCTATACATGTACAGTCGTGTGCAAATAAATCTGGGACAGTGTTTTTTTCACATGCAGATTCAGTTAAGAATTTGAAGAATATTTCCATGGATTTCCTCTCATCAGAGAGAGTTACGGGTTTCAGTACGTGTTAAAGTTTAATGTAACTCTTTCTGATAGCAGGAAATCCATGGAGATATTCTTCAATTCTTAACTGAATCTGCATGTGAAAAAAACACTGTCCCAGATTTATTTGCACACGACTGTACATATTGGTTTTCCATGTCCAGAAACAATTTAAGAATTTCAGAAATCAACTCGTTAATATTAAACACAAATAAATTTTGATTTTGAAATATTTTTAGATTAATACAGGAGTTGCTGGTACATAAAGTAGTAAACGATAGTTTAGATATTCGTTTGTTAGAAATTTTATGATTAAGTACTCTTCAGCGGAAATGTAATGATTTTTGTACATTTCCATCTTTTAGAAAGTTAAAGTCCAGCAATATGCAGCTGCCAATTTTAATATTTCTTATTTACTACAGTTATGACCACAGTCTCCGTGTTCAATAAAAAATTTGAACTTTTGTTTTAATATTTTTATAGGGCGTTACAGAAACAGGTGCATTATTTTTAACTGTTTATAAAGTTCACCAAATGGAATACATTTTTATGTACATTTTTTTTTCAAAAAACAACCAAAAAAGGTGAAAGATTTTGTTCTACGTAATGAATTCTGTAAGTGGTTAAATTAAAGCGCCTACTTCTGTAATACCCTGTATATGCATTATCTAATTCACGGAAAGTAAACTTTGTAAATATAAAGTACCATGTGTAATATTTTTTAGGTGAAATGTGCAAGCTGTATGGGATTAGCATACCCTTAACCGAATGCAAGGACGCCTGTGAATTCCTTGGTGGACCAGTTTTCACATGTCCTTCGGGCGACTGTTGTCTGTTAGCTTGAGTGAAAAGTAAATAAATGGTTTAATATTGTATTACAACCATCATGAAACATGTATCTTTAATAATTATAAAAATCGGTGAATAAATTTATTATTATATTCAATGCCGTGTATTTATTTTTTCTAATTTGCTGTCTTAACAAAGCCGTTACCGCATCCATTTTGACTGCCGTCATGAACCATTACCAAACCCGAAATCAACTTTTTTTCGGTTGGTGACATTGCACGAAATGTCAGTGTGAGTTTAAGCTTAGAGCCAATGACACTAAGGACAGTAAATTAACCGTAGCATTTTCGGAAATTTGCCGTATTTCTGGCGGAGTGCAGAAAATTTCTGAATTCATTGCGAAACACTAATCCACACTAATTTTACAATTTCACGTGCGAACGATTGCGAAAAATGACATTTATGGTGAGTCTACTTGATTCAAATTTAAAATTTTGTTTTAAATGTATGCTTTGCAATAAAACTGTTACCAACTGTGTTACCAAATTCCCTAAATTACCAAAATTGATTTTATTTGTAGTAAAACGGTATTTAACTTGCAAATTAGAAAAAATTACATAAAAAACTCGTTTTATAAAACTTCCGAGCAGTCGTCCTTCACAGCACTCCTGCCTTCGGCAGTCGTACTGCAAACTTGACTCGTGCCGAAATACAAGTTTTATAAAACTCGTGCTTTAATATACTATTATGTTATCTTTCATTATGTTATCATATGGCGTGACTTGATGCGAGGTGCTGAATTGTATGAATGGATGTAACAAACTAACTATAAATTTAACTTGCTTTAACATCGTTTTCCTATGGTGTCATAATCTTGTGATGGAGACCAACGATCTATTAATCTGTGCTGGCGGTAGCTTGGCTATCGGTAGGGTCTCGCTTGCCATCCAGGTTAATGGGGAAGATATCAGATTAAGAGGAACACACTGTGCTCCAGAAATGGGGATTAAAGTATAGGGTTTGTAAAAAAATCAATTGCATCAAAGCCTACAATTGAGCCTCGTTTCCAAAATGGAAACACTAAACGACGACGTACACAATAAATACCGGACTTGAATTGTGGAACTTGGAACATACCTACTAAGCTCCAGAGAAGGAAGTAAATATATTTTTTAGGCCTCCGTCCAGAAACACTGATTTTGCATTCGTCTAAATCGGCTAGAAACACCCTCTTTGCATGTCTAGGCATGAAAATGACAGCTAGTCTAATTTAAATTTTGAAATTTGAAAATCGGTTGGTAGCACTGAATCCTGAATCTGCTGTCATAATGATGTCAGTCTCGCCAGTTATACGACTTTTCAGGTAGTAAGTTTTGAATAGCATTTTCAGCTGCTTGTTTAATATGTTCTGGTATATTATCATCCATTTTCTTGTACTTATTACGCACCGATTACTTATGGCATCAAAATTCATAAATATAAATGTCAAAAAACAATACCTGCTAGATACTTGATTTTCAATTTTAAATTCGAATCCTTACATCGTTCGATAAGTATGTATTGCCAATAGAAGAAAAATAAATTATCTAGCCTCGGTATTTGAACAACAAATTACAGACTTTTTTTTTATTTATATATTTTTTGTCGGCCTAAAAAATTTTGTGTTTCACACGTCCAGAAACTGTTTTGCGAGTGCTCGTACTTGAGGGCCTCGGCCTTCGGCCTCTGCCCTCAAACCGTACTCGCACTCGCAAAAGTTCAGTTTCTGGCCTTATGAAACAAATTACTATTTTTGGCGCCCGTTCTGAAAATCAAGCATTACTCTACAATTTTTAGGCGGGAAAGTATTTCTGTACAGGACAGTTTTGTAACTGTTTTCTTTGCTGGACGATTTTGGAAAATTGGCATTTTAATTTGTTTGCAAAATTTGTGAACTATAGTTACTACGGAAATTAATGACATCAATCAACTACAAATATTTCTAGATTTCTACAGAATTATAATGCTTGTTTGTTATTGTAATGTTTCAATATTTAGGTAAAATTAAGAAGCAACACAGGTGCCTAAAAATGTTGTATGTAAATTATTCGAAAATGCCCTTTACAGGACTTATAGTCTTGTAAGTCTCACCTTCGGCATCGTCTTGAAATTTGCCTGCGTGTCCTGTAAAGATGCTTCTTCCGGACTTGTTGCGTAAACTATTATTAAAGGATATTCAAAAAAGCCATATACGAACGAGCATTAAAAAATTACAACACCGAAAACAGTGCTAGAACAGAGTTCATTATATCACTGTTCACGTTCTTATTTATACAGGGTGTAGAATTGGTTCACGCGCCATAGGGATTTCCATGTTAAATTCTTAATGTTCAAATATTGGCTCCCCAAATGATTTTAGAGAAAAAGTGTAAATATGTTTCTTGTAGAGAAAAAAATACTGTATACTACCATATCATTACTTATTTTTTTACTTTTTATACAAGGGTTAAAATTAAGGAAATTAAAACGACTATCTTAGCAAAAATAGATAGTACCTTGGAATCGTTGAAACAAAAAACAATTGTTAGTTAGCTGTCATGTTAGCGTCTTGATAATAAATGTAGAAATGTTTTAAGTAATTCTGAGATAATATCATGTATTCGTTGAATGAAAAGATCCTAATGGTGAAATGGTACTATTCTGGTAATAGTGCACGTGCAGTGAGTGATATGTTTGCTCCAGAATATCCGCATCGACCAATTCCAAGCCACACTACTGTTGACAGAATGATCCGCAAATTTGAAGCAACTGGTACTGTAAATAATAAGTGTAAATGTAATGAAAACGCCTTGCAAAATATAAGACATCAAGAAAATGCAAACGCTGTCGACATATTACTTTCAGTAACTGAAAATCATAATGTAAGTGTACGTCAAATGGGAGAAAATATTGGGATACACTACACTACAGTGCACAAAATTTTGAAAAAGCACCAGTACCGTTCCTATAAATATCAGTGCAACCAAGAGTTGCTTCCGAATGATATGGAGAGAAGGGCTGAGTTTTGCTACACCATTATGGAAAAAGCAAACGAAGATAGAAATTTTTTAAGGAATGTCTGTTTTACAGATGAGTGCACGTTTACGCTTAACAATGAGCCAAACGTGCAAAACTGTAGAATTTGGGCAACACAAAATCCTCATAATTATTTAGCAACGAGAACCCAATATCCTCAAAAATTAAATGTTTGGGCCGGTATCTTAGGGCATCATATTATTGGACCCTTTTTCCTTGATGGAAATTTAACGTCTGAACGTTTTTTACAAGTATTATTCGAAGAAATAACACCAGCTATAAATGAGGTTGCACCGGAAAATGAAGAAGTTTTGTTTCAAATGGATGGGTGTCCTGCACATAACAGTCGTGTCGTCCGGGATTTTTTAAATCAAAGCTTCAATGGCAAAGTTATTGGTAGAGGATACGAAATTTGTTGGCCTGCTCGGAGTCCTGACATTTCTCCTAATGATTTCTATTTATGGGGAAATTTGAAATCAAAGATTTACAGTGGTAACCGTTTTGAAGATTTGCAGCAATTGAAAACTAGTATTCAAGATCACTGCTCAAGAATTTCGCCAAATCAGTTGGCAAATGTCAGACGAGAATTTTATGATAGACTGGGTTATTGTTTAACAGTGGCTGGAGGCTTATTTGAACATTTATTATAGTAATTGTTTTTTTTGTGTTAATTCGTTAAATAAAATTTACTTGTTCTATTGCAGATTATTATTCTCATTATTTTAAATTTTCAATATGCAAGAAAAACGAGATTCAGCTTGTTAAAATGACAGTGGCCTTGTTTCAACAGTTTATCAAGCATCGCTGGTTTTTGTTAAGGTGACAGTTTAAGTTTCTCTGTTTTGTAAGAAAGGAAAATAAATTTTCGGCACTAGAATGGATTGTCTAAACGCAAAATTACTTAAAACACTTCTACATTTATTATCAAGACGCTAACATGACAGCTAACTAACAATTGTTTTTTGTTTCAACGATTCCAAGGCACTACCTATTTTTGCTAAAATAGTAGTTTTAATTTCCTTAATTTTAACCCTTGTATGAAAAGTAAAAAAATAAGTAATGATATGGTAGTATACAGTATTTTTTTCTCTACAAGAAACATATTTACACTTTTTCTCTAAAATCATTTGGGGAGCCAATATTTGAACATTAAGAATTTAACATGGAAATCCCTATGGTGCGTGAATCAATTCTACACCCTGTATATAAAAAACGTAGAAACAGGTACATTGTTTCAGACATCTGACAGATTGTCACATTTAGAAAATGTCAAGATTTAAGGTTTCATTATTTTTGTACAAAGTAGATAAATAGTAATTTACGATACAAGTGCGTAAAACTAGTCTTTAGTTACGATTGGGGCAGAGTTAAAACGAGAGTGAGCGAGCGTTTTAAGCCCCGCGAGTGACTAAAAATGCTTTACGCATGTGTATCGTACAATATTTTATCTACGGTAAATAAAAAAATATTTAAATGTAAATTAGGGTTGCTAGCAATCGGTCGTAATTTTGCGTGGTAAAAAATTTTAAAACACGTTGCTACTGACGACGTGCCTAATGAAATTTTTTAAACATGTTGCTACTGACGTCGTAAACTAATGAAAACATGTTATTAAACACTCGTTTTACAAACTTAAAACGGCCAACTAAAAGTCAATTTTACACACTTTCGTAGATAATAGCTATTAACATATCTAGGAATGTTATGAGTATCATAACTGCCGCAGATGTTGTATTGAAATCCGAGCTCGCAGAGCGAGGATTTTAAAACATCTAAGGCTGTTATGATTTATAACATCCGTGATTTGTTCAATAGTTTATCGGTTGCCATGTAGGGTAATGGTTGCCATGTACGGTAATGGACTATTACTGTACAGACCAGTTATGATTTAGTTACCAGCCTACTTTTGTATATGTAAACAAGGGATTAATATCCTGCAACCGATAAAATAATATTTTTAATAAGAAGCGTTACAGCACTCGCTACGATCGTCGTGCCCCAATCCCACTAGTGTTGCAATAGGTCCTCTTATTGAACTAGTTGACCGAGTTAAAGAGTTCTTTCGGAACGACTGGACGAAAATTCATTTCCGAGTATGTACCTATGTAGGTACATATGTCCCACACATGAAGCTTTGGAACGATGGCACCATACATTGGTTTAACTGCGTTTTAACATTCATTATCAGGAGGAAGATATGTAAGCTTGCGGAGAGGGGTGCACATATTTCAAAAAATTAATTTACGGAGGTGTTCTATGAAGCTTTATAACCATGGTGCCACACTTTCATTTCACTGTGATGCACCGTCCGGTGTGAGGAAACCAATTATAAAAAATCTGTAAAAGGTTTTACCCAGAACTTCCCTCTTCATTGTGACAATAAATAATTTTAAAAATCAAATTAAGTTAGGAGTAAGAATATCTTCACGTTTCAAATAAATTAAATAAACTTTCAAATAAAAAAACCGTTGCCGGTGATCCAATTCGAACGGCAGGCGGACAGCGTATGCAGCCCAAACGTTTAGTGCGATATCCTAAGAGAACGCTCAATTTCTACCTGAGTCACGGAGGACCGGCGTCTGTAATTTATCCGTCCCAGCTATATTTAGTAACCGCTAATTTGTGCCTCGTTTTTGTATATGAAAAAATTAATTCTGTATCTATTCGCTCTCATTTTTGGTAAGAATAAAGCCTGCACTATGTACAAATTATTACTTGTATCTATTACTAAGTTGAATAAAAAATAAACACGCTGATGTGTGCGACGCGCGGTTGTATTTAAGCAAAGGGTATTATTGTGGAAACTTTTTGAAGTTTTTGCGACCTTATCTTTTATTTGTTGGGTTCTATTTTCGTCAAGTATAAGACGTGATCTATGTGCAAATTACTACTTTAATCTATTTCCCACTTAACGCAAATATAAACAAAATTTTATTTTTTTAAGGTGCTTACCCTGTATATTATTATGCAATGGATACATGTGTATGCTTATTTAATTCAATTGTTGAAACTTTTTACTTTATTATAACTTTAAATTGAATTATATTTCAAAATACATGAGTACTCCTTTTCATCAGGGTATGGTTCGCCGAAATCTAGTTTTTTTGTTGCTGCAATTTCTGAATGTCACTTGCTGTGAACTATTATTTTCAAGCAGTGTTTAATGACACCCCTCAATCAATATGACATAAATAAAATCCTTTACAATAGTTTTGACTGTATGATATTTATATTCAAATTTGCATATATTATTTAAAATACTTCTGTCATTAAATTTCAAATTAAATGTCAAACTGACAGCATCATCCCTATAATCTGGGTAAGTACTTTATTTTTATAATGTCTCTTTCTTAATATTAATTAATCACCTTTTATTTATTTAGATACCTTCAACTTAACCACTTACTTTGCACTGACACTTCCAACTCCAACAAAAATGCGATACCTTTTGCAGCCCTATAGACGGCTCCGACCTCCAACCATTGACAGCATCTCCAGCACGCCTAAGTATTTATTGTATCTCCACCATCTAACAATGTATCCATATCTAATTGACAAATTATAGCCTCCACCAGTAATCCCGTTCCAAGTTCATACAATCCGCAACAGACCAAAACTCCTGTACGGCGTCGGACCAGCGTTCCTCGCAGCTCACACAATGGCACCTTCCCTGCAATGTACTGGACCTCTGCTACACATCCAATTGGTTCTGCTTTCTTCAATCCCAGTTTTTTATTGTATTTGATATTCCAAAAATCTTGCCTTGGACTATTTATTTTATTTGTAATGTACAACCAACATACCCCTTTACGTTTTATTAAAATTCTTCATTATTTTAATGGGTTTTATTATGTATTTACACAATTACAAAATTTTTATATCCATTTTATATCAAATTTTTCGTAGTTGTTTTACTTCGACACGAAGTGTACGAAATATTGAAATTCCCTCATATCGAAAACCACTCTGAGTCAAATATCTCTAAAATTCGTGCCAACCGACTAATGAACCCGCTATACCAAATCTCCGTCTCGGCTGTGCGGATCTTTTGGTGAAGACCCCAGTCCACTAGACCCCTCCCTCGTATTGGGGGGCTCCTAAACGTGCTGTGCGGGGGATGTATGTTCGTATGTGTACACGATTCCGGTCGCCAGGAACCTTCCTGAAGTCTTGGATCTTTTTCATACGATAGGGCGTCCGAAAATGAAGACAACATCAACTTTTGAGGTATGGTCGAAGGCAAAAACCAAAGATATGGCACTTTCTGACCTTTTTCATACAACACTAAAACCTCGCCTTCTGCTGATATTTTTAATTTGTCAAGAAACGTCAAATTCTGGATTTTCATTGGTCACTTTTTGTCGGGTGAATTGAATAGTCAAGCTCATATTTTAAAAGTAAATTACATGGATTTGTCAGTAGCTTAGGTTCCGTCGAATTCACGACAGTACCTGAGGTATTGCTTGTCAAAGATAAGGTTATATTGACACTTTGATACGATCATAAATCCACGTAAGTCAACATAAATAAATAAAGCACGTCATACATCCTAGTCAAATTTATAGGACTCACCGTAATATGTTTGCAATCCGCTAAACTTATGAATTTTCCGTAACATAACCTGAAAATGGCCCGGCAGCGAAGAAGTCAAATAAGCAGTGGAGTAGACAGTAGACAACAAAAGCGACGGTAAAGACAAGAGCGCCAACAGCAGCAGCAGCAATGGTAGCAATCCACCGAAACCCACAAAGAGCACAGGTGGCATTTTACAGTAATTTTGAAGGATATAGATACAAATACAAGGTTCACCTAATGTGCCAACATAACCAAGACATACTTTTTGAGGGCCATCCCTTTCTCAAGCAAAATAATGTATATGTACAGAGAGATTTTCTTTACTACGAACACGGCAGACGATATGTCGAATTTACAAATGCCGAGAATTTGACTTTGACAGTTCGCGTATTTTGTGAGTAAATAATATCTGCTGTCTTTTCTATCTTTAAAATCGATAACTACGAAGCAACGGAACAGTGCAAATTGTAAAATGGTATTATCAGGGTCCAACGGTCGGGGAAATTCAAAATTCTTTCACAACATTTGGGAATAGGCGTTCTTCATCGTTATCAACGTTACATGGAGTTATTTAAAATTTTGGAAACTTTGGATGTGTTTCTCCCCAAAAGCACAAAAGGCTAAATGTTCCCAACGAAGACAGGAATTTAAAAGAGGTTTGTGAATGCTAATGACTATCCAGATTATTCATTTAAATAAATTGCAGAACTAGTAGATTTAGCTGCGATATTCTTCCCGTTGACCATTTCAGAAGTATGGAATTTTGTGAAGCTCAGACAGAAATGCCGAAAATTTCCTCTGGAAAGTCGTTTTCACTACAACTAACGATTTGAAGAACTGCGATTAAAAATTAAAGGGGTTGTTCAGAGTACTAGCACTAATACGACAAAGGCAGGCTCTTTGCAGAAGAACTAACTAATTTAAACTTCTTGAATTCGAATCCGAAGTCTGGCAAGCCTGCGGTGGTGGTTTTAGCCCCCTTGTGTCCTTGAAGGGCGGAAAAAAATAATGTGTCAAAACTGACACAAAACCTAGGAATAATATGTTGGTAACTCTGTAAGTCTGTCAAATTCGAGGTTAGCAGATTAGATTTTGCGTCAGTCTGTGTCAAAACTGACGGAAAACACAGACTGACGTAAAATCTAACCTGGTAACCTCGAATTTGACAGACTTACAGTGCCACCAACTTATTATTTACACGTTTGAATTTCCACGGCCCGCTGAGATCAGTTTTTTTGGATCTCTCGATATTTTACAGTAAATGGTTAAGTTTATTATGCAACTTTATGTGAATCTGAGGTAAACTTACCACCCGCGAAAGCGTCTGTCAATCTTTTTACTTACATAAGATATGATTACCTTTAACATAGCAAAGACTTGTTATTATACTTTTTTCTTATTATTTTTTTCCATCCTTCAAGAACGCAAGAGGGCTAAAACCACCACCACAGGCTTGCCAGACTTCGGGTTTCCTTCTCAGTATATTTAAAGGCACCTTCCATAACAGTTACACGCTTGTTAAAACTACTGTAAGCAAACCCGTTGCTGGCTCTTGGACTATTATGTCTTTCTTCAGAATGCGTTTTACTTTGTGAACTACCTTCTTTTACTTTACTGTTAACCTCTAAAAATCCTGTTTTTCAACAATTAATCATAGAATAACACAGTACCTCATACATACTATCTGTGATATAATAATTAACAAAAATTACACTAGGCGTGGATGCCTCGTCTGCGTTGAACAGTTAAACAATCAACGCAGACGACCCCTGGATTAATATTAGAGTACCTTAGATCGACTGTCAATCGGTCTTGGCGTCTTTTTAGGCAATCCTAAATTCGCCATGATTTACTCGTGTTCGCAGTTCATGAATTTTCACTGTATATAGTTGGTATGTACGGCTATCGCCTTAAAAATCTGGTACACCAAAAAAATTTTCCCTTTGTGAATACAACTGAAATAACATAAGTTACGTCCACAATATGTTGGTGGCACTGTAAGTTTTTGTCAAATTCGAGGTTATCAGGTTAGGTTTTCCGTCAGTTTTGACAGAAACTGACACAAAACCTAACCTGCTAACCTCGAATTTGACATAGACTTACAGTGACACCAACATATTATGGCGTAACTTATGTTATTTCAGTCGTATTCACAAAGGGAAAAAGTTTTTGGTGTAACAGATTTTTAAGGCGATAGCCGTACCTATTTATATTTGTTCCAATTGCGCTGCCAACCCTGAAGCAAAAGCACCAAAATTTAAATTGTTAAGATGTTATATGTCATGATAGAAATGTCAAACTGACACTAAGGAATCATGTATTTTCAATTTCTAAGAAATACATTGTAACCAATTGGTTCCAACTACCTAGTTTTCATCTTTTGGTAAAGGATATGCATGTTAGAATTTCTAATGCGTGTTTAATACTACTTACGCTACCTGTGGTAGGCAATGCATGTCAAGAGTGAAATGAAATATGTAATTTAGATGTGATTAAGACCTTTACAGTAAAAATAAATGCGTATTATCCACAAATCCAAATCCACAATAAATGTTTGAGTTTGACATTTTATGTGTCATTCATAACAAGGTGCAATAATCAACAGTAATATCCCAAGTGCATTAAAATAGCCGATTAAATTTTGACGTTTTCTGTCAGAATGTTTTGCTAAGAAATTTGTCAAGTAAATTTGCCGCTCAACAAGAATCCCGAGTGCGCAGCACGAGGGATTTTGAAGCGGAAAATTTACGAGATATATTTCTTCAGAGCAAAACATTCTGACAGAAAATTGTCAAAATTTATTCAGGCTAGTTTACATGCACGCGGGATGTTCGGCGTGATTATTTCCTGAATAAATAGATAAAATTCAGTTGGTGAAAAACCTTTAATAATCATGTTAAAATTATGCACAAGCGATTAAATTTTGACATAAATTTAACCGCGATTAAATTTTGACGTTTGAATTTGAGTCATTATTAAACTGACAGAAACCATGGTGATTACGCATTATTATGGATATGAAGGAAATAATCACTTATAATACCATGAGTAGTCAAAGTTATGTCGACTATTTTTGCGGTGTTGTCACGAATGTCCATTGCGCTTTGGTACGATTAGGACGAGTGCGCTAGCACGAGTCCTAATCCCAAGCGCAATGGGCATGAGTAGTGATACCAACGCAAAAATAATCTGCTTAACTTTGACTAAGAATGGTATTCGAGGGACTATTTAATGAACCAAACTACTTTTTCAAAATAGTTTTCAGTAAATCTAGCAACAAACTACGCAATTTCTATAGTAACAGAACACTAATATTGATTTTTTCTAATAAAAATCACATTTGTTTAAAATAGTCTCTTGAATACCTTCTAGGAAGATATATCCACTGATATTTTTTTGATTGGTTAAGAAACGTCAGAATTCTGGATTTTCATTGGTCACTTTTTGATAGATGACAGGTGAATTATATACGTTTTTGAAAAACAAAATAAAACATGTTGTGTTCTATATCTAGAGTGCTGTACTCGCAATAGCAACAAGGCTAGAGTATATTCGTATGCTGTATTACAGAAGAAGATAGCTCGAAAATAGTTATTTACCTAACAAGTTCGGGAAGGTAATTTTCCCGAATGAGCACTTTGTTTGCAGCACGACCGAAGGGAGTGCTGCATGTAGTGCGACTTCGGGAAAATTCTTCCCGAAGGAGTTAGGTACAATGTTTTTTGTAAGGAATAACTGAAAATATTTTAAAAAATTAAAAAATTATTATTTAGTGGTTTACTAATTTACTGAGGTGACAGCACAAATCACTAAACTTTTATCTACGCACCTGTCAGCTTTTGTCGACGTTTACAGCGCCTCTGGTGTTTGCAGGCGCAATTAAACCAACGAGGGACAATCCTCTGTATAATAAAGGAGAACGATCCACACGTGTGTGTCCCGATGGCCCCCTTGGAGAGGGGCGGAGCCCCGAGAGCCCCCTTAGATATGGGCGGAGCCCCGAGGGCCCCCTTGGAGAGGGACAAAGCCCCCAGGGCCCCACTGGGGGGGGGCGGAGCCCCAAAGGCCCCCTTGGAGATGGGCAAAGCCCGAGGGCCTCCCTCTGTAGGTAGATGGTCATAAAAAGCGGACTTTTTTGGGGCAGCTACAGGCCAGGCACATATTACTTCGACACGAAGTGTATGAAGTATTGAAATTCCCCCATATCGAAAACCACTCTGAGTCAAATATCTCTAAAATTCGTGCCAACCGACTAATGAACCCACTATATCAAATCACCGTCTCGGTTGTGCGGATCTTTTGGTGAAGACCCCAGCCCACTAGATCTCTCTCCCGTATTGGGGGACGTGCTGTGCGGGGTATGTATGTTCGTATGTGTACACGTACACGGTTCCGGTCGCCAGGAACCTTCCTGAAGTCTTGGATCGTTTTCATACGATAGGTCATCCGAAAATGAAGGCAACATCAACTTTTGAGGTATGGTCGTCGGCAAAAAAAATTTTTTTAGGGTTTTTTTTTTTTTAATAAATAACTGGTTCATAACATTTCATTGTATTGGTGAAACAGAGTGATGCTGAGTATCGAAGTATTCTTGGAAAGCACGGAAGGGCGCTTTTCTTGGGTGGGGGGGTACCGTATATTTTGTGTTTTGCTTTTATGCGAACTATTACAAGTTGCTTGGCTGATGCCTGAAATTGGCATATTAATACGTATACCTTTTAATTTTAGGCGTTTGAATAATTCTGTTGTACAGAAGTTCGATTGACTGGCGGACGCGGAATCCAGCAATGCACGGCATCTTACTGGCTCATTATTTATGCCCATTATGTAAACTACCGCTGTAGCTAATAAAACCTGAACCGTATTTTGTAAATCGTTATGTGCCGCTAGTGTTACGTGCAAGGAATTTTCTGAGTTATTATTCGCGTGTAATTCCGTTTTATTTGTTTTTTGTTCTCCTTGAGAACTGTTCGATTGGTTATGATTTAAAGATGAAGTTTGAATATTTTGACTGCGATCGTATTATTTACTGTTCCGACGGAGTAATCGTCGCGATTATTTTGACTTGTATGATTGCGATAGGGTGATTGAAAATCATTATTGTGTAAAATTGTATTATGGCGCTTGATGCAAATTTGACAACCTCTGCCTGCACATTTTTCTGCAGCGTGGCCTGACCTTAAGCAGTTAGTGCAAATACCTGCCTTTTTGAGTTCGATATAGCGTGATTTAAACGGTAGTGCTAACAGCTTTCGGCATTTATATGTATAATGAAACTTTTGTTTACAAAACTCGCACACTAAATTGTTGCTTCGATCTTCGTTCGTTGCAATATGAACAAATTGTTTTTTCGTCCTATTTTTTGATATGACTTTATCTACAATTTTTGTATCAAGTGTTTCTAACAACTGGCATTTACCTTTTAAGAACGTCATTAAATCGTCTAATTTAGGCCTGTCATTCCCTTTTATTGAACCTTCCCAATCTCGCTGCGTTTGCGAATCTAATTTTGTCGAGATTAAAAGTATTAACAGGGTATCCCACTGTTCAACGGGTTCTCCTAAACTTTTAAGAGCGCCAAAGTTTTTTATGAAATTGTCTATTAATTTTCGTAATAATAAATGCGATTCTTTACCTACATTCGGCAATGCAAACATACTTTTTACGTGATTGTGAATGAGAACTCTTTTGTTTTCATACCGTTCCTTTAATAATTGTATCGCAACGTCATAATTGGCCTCACATACTTCTAGCGAGTGCAATAACTGATAAGCGTCGCCTTTTAAACATAACTGTAAGTAATAAAATTTTTGGATTTTGTTAAGCTTTGGATTGTCGTGTACTATGAATATGTATATTTCGAAAAACTGTAGCCAACCCTCATAAGATCCACTGAAATGTGGCAAATTAATTAAAGGCAAATTTGTATTTAATGTTGCAGTTGCTGAGCTTGTAACAGGGGTGACATTCGTATTCGAGGTTGCGTTACTCGCCGCCGCATATTTTATAATATTTTCTGCTTGCGAAAGAGTTCCAAAATATTTGTCTTCAAACGTTTTGCGTTCTGTTAATTGTGACTCAACGTTAATTGTGTCATTTTCCCAATTCCTATTATTTTCCTCGTAAGATTCTATAAAATTCGTAAAACGCGTCAACTGCCCTTTTAATTGACCACGGCGAATAATCGCGGCCTTTAGTTCATCATCGTTTGCCATTTTGTAACAATTTATGTTTTTAAATGACTGTATATTTTAATACGTAAATATAATATAACAAAATACCCACAAAATTTGTATTTTCTAATTATCGCTCTTGAACCCTTTCTGCAAATACGTGCTAGTTTATTTTAATCTTAAGAACTGAATTTAGCCTTTTGCTAAATGAATCAATAATACACGACAGTATTTCAAGGTCAATAGCCCAATACATAGGGCTGGCATCAAAAGGTAGAATAGAATAGACCTACTTGTTTGTTTTTTGTGACTGCTCCTTGTACCTGCAGCTGTTGAACGCTATGATGACGTCGCACTTGGTTGCATTTGATATCGATCCGATGCTCGTAATGCGCTTCTGCCTTTAGGGTAAGGCCATGCTTGCGTTTTAGTCGCTGCGACACGATCGCCGCGACCAGGTCGCAATGGTGTGTTCTATAGATTCTAATGTAGGTGGCCACGTTTGCGACCCGCGACAGCGACCAATGTTGAAAACGCTGTGAAGAGCGTTTTTCCAGCGTCGCGACAGATTGTTTCTTATGCAGTATTATAATATGGCCTGGACAGAAAATTTTATATGTCTGCGACATAGTTGCGGCGATCATGTCGCAGCGACTAAAACGCAAGCATGGCCTTACCCTTAGTATGAAATGGCTGCCTTATTACCTCGATGTCTGCTTTCACGTGTTCCAATTTTTGCTTCTTTCTTTGGCTACCGTCCGCTTTGACTGGTTGCTCCACACTTATTTTACGTACAATACTTGCTGATCGCTGAATGCTTGTGTGTTACACTGCTTTTTAATATGGTGTGTAACACCTTTTATGCCGTTGTATTTATGGTTTATCGTTCACTTTGTTTTTAACTTAACTTGTTCACTGGACCAAAATCCGGCTCGAAGGACCAAAATGTTGTGGTAGTTATAATAAATAACGTAGAGTGGACTGTATAATTAGATTTATTTGGTAGAGTTACACCTTGTTGAAAAGATGCAGCGCTACTTTTTTCCGCTACAAAATCTGACGTTTTTCGTTCTACTTTTTAAGCGCTACCTACTTAAAATAACTAATCATGTTAGCATGCATATTATGGCGGTTTAATTGAATTTTAACATGAGATTAGACAATCTTAATCGTTTACTTACTGTAGTACCAACTAGCGAGTATTATAAAAATAAAGTCATTATTAGATATGTTGAATTGTAACTAATGTTTTTCTCAATAATTTTGTTCTTAATATAGTACAGTAATTTGGTAGTTACACCTGGAAAGTTTTCCGGGAGTTTTGAAAATGGGTAATTTTATAGATTTTGATGTGCTCTTTCCGAATTTTAACTTTGCCAGCTCCTATCTTTGCCGCTCGCGCCTCCATATTGGAGAAATGGCGCCTAAAAGTAGTTTTTGACAATATTTCCTTTCCGACTCATTTCACGAAAAAACATTTATATACAAAATGAAACTAGAGAAAATTTCCTACAATTTATGTAATAATTTTTTTCGTAAAATCCATAGTTTTGGCGTACGAGCGCCGCAAAGTGTAGTTCAACACGCGTTTTGACCAAAAAACTCACACCACCTTGAGTTAGAGTAAGCGGCGCGTTTTTTTTATCGTGGTATCCCCAGTCGGTCTAATCAACATGCAATTTCTTCCACATCATCCGCAATGGGATTATCAGTTTCATCACAATCCTCTTCGTTCTCGATTTCATCATACGTTTGCTCGAAAATAGTCTCCGTTTCTTCCTCTTCATCGTTATCTTGTAATGGAATTTGAGAGTTATCACAGGTACCACTACAATTTGTGCATATAACGGAGCACTTTAACCCAGCCTTTCTGCATCCACAGGCTTTCTGACATCTCTTTTTGCATTTGCAAGAAATAAGTTTTAACAAGCTTTCCGGAGCTGGGGGCTCGAGTGTGGTGACAGGAATTAGCCCGTTCTTGTTTCTTTTCCATCCCCATTGCTCTGAATTTTGTTCATTCCCATACTATTGCTGAACCTGGTGATAGGTTCGGAACGAATGTTGTCGTGTTGCTGCTTCTGTTGGTGGTAGCGACGCAATATTACATTTACTTTTATATGCTGATGTTGTGAAGCATGCATATCTATAGCTTTTTAAAGATATACTTTTCTTACTTTTCACATTACGGTAACTGTATAATTCAAGAAGGAAGCGTTCTCCAGCTTTAGCAATGATATCTGGATCAGCCACTGAAGGCATGCAAGAATAAAATATGATCTGCGTCTGTTTTATCTATGATACTTTTTGTTGAGTATATTTGTTGCAAAATTTTTTCTTTTCCTGGTTTGAGAATATATATGTTTGAACACGTAGATAGAGCGGTCAAAAGAATAAGAAGATTTACATCTTCGCCGACAACTATTACGAAATCAAATGCCGATGAAACGTTTATTGCGGTATTGATTATTAGCGTATCCGCATCTTCGGTGGCTTGTTTGACCATGAAGTTCTCTTCTCAGCTTCAAATTTTGTCTTCAACATTCCAACGAGGAAAAGGGATAATGGAAATGGAGCAAGTTCGTACGTAAGGAAATTTTCAAGTTACTTTTCAGATTCTTTTGCAATGCACATTCTTTGGAAAATTAATAAAGGATTAATCGGGACAATGTCGTCTTCTATCCGGATGCCTGCATTCATAACACCAAGTTATTTGATTCGGTCATTCCTTTTGAATTTTATGGTATAGAAATCGCTGCCAATGATTTTAGAAATGCCAGCACTACCAATTTCTTGAGACATGTGACAGTTTATCTTTTCATCTCCGATGTGTTTATTGGCATGATTTCCTTTAATTCTGGAAAACGTGGATGATTGTACAACCAATCCATCAGTTTTTTACGTCGTCATTGTCACGATTAACCCGCGAACTTCTCATTTCGACATGCTGCTCGGAACTGGAAGAAGCTACATTGCAAAACTTTTCAACTTTGTTGCAAATATTGTGCAGGAATACCATTCCTAAAGTCAACTTGGAAAGCACGCTTTTATTGACTCCTCGGACATGAGTAAGGCAGCCAAAACATTTCTCCGTCCTCATCAACGATTGCTCAATTGTCATATCTGACCACGTACCACATCAAAATTTGTCGGAACGTCTAATTGTAAAGTATTCTTTAGTTGTGAAAAGTTCGTATTCTTCAGTTGTCATTCTTTGCTTCAAATCAAGCATATCTTGCAAATATAAATGGTAAGATTTTGCATATAAGAAGTGGCCACTGTCATGAAAATAAGGCATCATTTTATGGACAGTGTCAAGATGTATAATGGTTTGCGGCGCTCATACCCCAAAACTATTGACTTTACGAAAAAAAGTTATTACATAAATTGTAGGAAGGCTCAAATGGAGAAGCATAAGAGGGAAAGTGAAAGAAGTGCAAGACCAGGCGTAGACCTAACTAGTCTGTCCAAGTGTCAATAAGTTGGGAAGCTCGAAAGAGAGGCCATGGTCTTAAAAGGACCGTTAATGGCCAAGGAGTAAGTAAGTAAGTAGATGATGTATGCATAGTTTCATCCAATAAATCTTAAAAAAATATATAGAAAATGGTCTATCTGTCGATATGGATCGCACGAAAAAATGGCTTCTTGATAATGGTTTGGAACTAACTACTAATAAAACTGCTGTGCTTTTTTTCACGTCATAGAAACCTTCCGTCAAATCAGATTATTTTAGGAAATATTAAACTGCATGTCAGAGATACGATAAGGTATTTAGGTATAGTTCTGGATAATAAATTAAAATCAACCAGTCACATCAACTATATCACTAGTAAATGTAAACATTACATAAATGTATTACGTACGCTAACTAAAGTAAAATAGGGAATGGATGTGATGACAGCTCGAATCTTTTTCAATGCCTGTATAAGATCACACACTGACTTTGGTTGTATACTATACGGTAGCGCCAGTAAGAATAGATGATCTACTCTCTGAGCCATTTGTTATTTATTTATTAATTTATTTAAATGATCAAGTAACACGGGCCCTAGGCCCAATTACATTACTTGAGATTCTGAAATTAACTTAAATTAACTACTATAAGACTTATTCTAAATAATTAAGAAAAAATAACGAGTTGCAATATAATGAACTAAATTAAACAAACAAAAATTGAAATACAATATAATACAATACCATACAATACGTGAGCAATTCATTATCCAAAACCATTATCCGTCAAAACTTTTCTTTAATTTGTTTTTTAAAAGTAAGTAAGGATTCATTAAATATATTGACCTTTGAGCTATCTAGGAACGCATTTGCAATGTTTAACATTTTTAGCATTGGCGAATTCTTGCGTAAATTGGTTCTAAAATGAGGTATGTAAAATATCTGACGAGGTCTACATCTTAATGCTGGTATATACAATCTAACCATAGGCAGCAACATGGGGCAGTCAAGTCTGTTATTTATTAGTTTATGTATAAAGAGCAAAGCCGCCATATCCCTTCTTCTGCTGAGCCTGATAATCTTAAATTCATTGCGGATGTCTTGGTATTCGTGGTAGTGTGGATAACGATTTCTGTGCTTAAAGCAAAGATATTTAATAAATTTGTTTTGGACTGTTTCAATGCTTTGTTTATGTAGTGCTATTTCTGGGTTCCACACGTTAGATGCAAATTCTAGCTTCGATCGAACAAGACTATTATAGAGCAATATTATTGTTTTCGTGTCTGTAAATTCTGATGTAGTTCGTATTAGGAACCCGAGAGCTTTTAAAGAGTTACTGACAATATTTTCAATATGATTATGCCAGCTAAGTAACGTGTTAAAAGTAACACCCAAATCCCGAATTTGGTTAACTTTTTCTATCGTGACGTTGTTAAGTTTGTACTTATAATCAATTGTTTTCATATTGAGTGAATATGACATACTTTTGCATTTAGTAACGTTAAATAACAAATCATTATCAACACTCCATTTCGAAATTCCCGTTAGATCGTGCTGCAGTAAGTCACAGTCCTGGATTGTGGAAACTCTCCTAAAAATTTTCAAATCATCAGCGAACAGGAGAGAACTGGAATACTTTACTCTTATTGGCAAATCATTTATAAATATAGCAAACAATAACGGACCCAAGTTACTGCCCTGAGTTACACCCGAGGAGGTGGGGTATTTCTGCGATAGTTTTCCATTAAATTTAACAAATTGGTGCCGGTCTTCCAGATATCATTTAAATAAATTTAGCATATTAAGATTACAGCCCAAAGAGTATAGTTTTTGAAGTAATATATCATGTTTGACTTTGTCAAAGGCTTTGGCAAAATCCATATATATAACGTCTACTTGTCCACCTTCGTCCAGAACTCCACTAGTATAGTTAGTAAAGTAAATTAAATTTGTTTCAACTGAACGTCCCTTCATAAACCCATGCTGCTCACTACAGACCCACTGTTTTATATAACTGGATAACTGTGCACATAATAGCTGCTCAAAAATGTTTGCAGGTGTAGATAATATTGCAATAGGTCTATAGTTTTCAACATCCTCCCTATTACCAGATTTATGAATGGGAGTAACACTTGTTAGCTTCCACTGGTTAGGGAAAGTGCTAGATTTTAATATTAAATTAAATATAATAAATAATGGCTGTTTCAACAATTCGTGACAGGCTTTGTATAAAAAAGACGGTATTTGATCTGGACCACATGATTTTTTTGGTTTTATAGCTAGTAAGGCTTTGTCAACGTCCTCCAGTGAACAGTCCATTA